>JAHBCN010003022.1:0-81280 GCA_019359885.1 Listronotus oregonensis | reverse complement strand
CATATTTAGATTTGAAGAATATTTAAAAAAACAATTTGGCTAAAAGTTACAGCACTTAAAATGAAGCTAAAATTATATCTCGGGCTGGGTGTGCAAAATTTTTGAATTGATTTATCATGGGGTTTGTAGTATAGTTAAAAATAAATATAGTATATCGATCATTGGTATAGTTCGTATCATAGTTACAATTTTTAAGTATAAAAACTAAAGATGATCCGACGGGGATCCGATAAATAGAAATCGATTCTCTGGATTCGATTTCTTTTTCCTTAAAAAAGGAATCGTGATTCGTATTGGTGATTCGATTCTGTCACAAGGATCCGGATCCGTAAATCGATTCATTTATGAAGGATCTGTCCCAGCTCGGTTATATACAATATTTTTTCTAGTAACATTTAAAACTATGCAAATTATAGTAATAAACATATTCACACCTTCATTATCAACATCTTGTGTAATGATACTCATTTATTTCAATCAGATTGAAGCTGTAAAGAATCTGAACATGGATGAAGATCTGCTTTCAAGCGATTCGGGCGAAGAAGCTTTAGTTTACAGCATAGACGAAAAGGATTTCCAGGATGATCAGGACATTGATAAGGAAGATGAATTGAGGTATGGAAAATTATACGCCAGATTTAAAGCCAAAAATAAAACTGTTGAAACAAGTGGAATAGCGAATGATTTTTATTATGGAGATATTGATGAGGAGGAATACTACTACTAGGAATATAGCTAATAAATATAAAATTATAATAAATAATAATTTAAATTTAAATCATTTATTTTTTTAAGTACACAGTTCAAAATTTATTATTAGTTGTCCTATTTTTTGACTTTACTGTGTTTTAGTTACAATATTTTTGTTTCCATAATTTTATGTATAAAGTGATTATCTGTTCATTTTTTAATTAATAAAAAATTATTAAGTGTTAAAATTGTAACATTTATTTAATTATAATAAGAAACGATAGATAACAGGAATGATTTTAAGAGGGAAATTTCAATGTCTGAAAAGGCTGATATTGTGTTGGTAAGTTTGTTTTTTTGTAATAGAATCAAGGCTTTCAACGTAACCAATGTTTTTATCAAATTTTCTTTTAAATTGGATCCTTTTTTGGCGTATCAATATTTTTAAAACAATTTTTGTTAGCTTTGGAAAGATATTTGCTAATATGTAATTGTATTAAAACTGCGTACTTCCGGAAAATAAAAATATTTTTTAAAATCACAATTAGGCAGTCTAACGAACTGTCAACAACAGCTGATTTCATTCTCTTGGAGGACAGGTTTACATTTGGTTTTTATAAGCAAATGTGCAATTTTAAGGATTTTTATGAAGTTAATAATTATAATGCCTTCATTTTGTTGTGTAATAAACTGTGCTAATAGAGGAGACAGGAATAGAGTGGGTTTTTACAGGATTCCTTCTATTTTAAATAAGAATGATGCTTTACGGAATCTATCGACAGTCTGTTTAATAGTTTGTAACAAGGGTTTTAATGAATATCAAGACAAAAATGGAAAATCATAAATATTGCTTTGCATGCCAAATTAAAAATATAATTGGTAAAAATTTATGTTTGACTTTTTAAGTGCTTAATAATAAACAGTCTATTATATATGTTAGGGTTTTAAACAGAAAGCAGATACGACCGGTTTCATAGGGAAAGGCCGAAGATATGGCCTCAGAAGAAACATCTGGTTCCTGTAACAAGGACCTGGTAGCTACCCATGTCACTAGACCGGCAGAGGAGGGCATGACGGATCTAATCGTCTGCTCGTCATACTTTCCAGGAGACAGAGACACCAGAATACATATTGTGCTCATGTCCGATAGACATGAGTAAGAGATTAAGAACTCTCTCTCCAATCTGAATCGGATTCATTAGAAGTCTGATCCTATTGGGAGAAAAATAAAAAGGTGTGAGCTACAATAGACCGAGCGGTCGCAGTGGAGGGTGTAAAAAGTCCACTCACTTTAAACCTACTTACCTACCTACGGGATATAAAGGGTTACTTAATTATATGGTAGGTACTACAATATAGTACTACTTTATTGTACGAGAACAGAAAAGTGTACTAGACTAAAGTATACTATTTGCAGCATCATTAAATCAAAATGCCACCAACAGATAACATGTCATTGCACTTGGTGTCATTACTGATGTAATGGTCAAGTCTGTTATACTTACAGGTTTTTAAGAATCAAATAAACACAAAATTAAATTCTCCAATACCACTTAGAAGCAATAAAACAAAGTTTTGTATGAAATTAGTATATTATCTTTAGTTGTGTTCTCATTACTTTATAGCCTCATTCATAAGCTACTAGGCCATGAAATATTCACCTGATAAAGCTCTACTTTATGACCTAAATACCTATTAAAATTATATACATTTCTATTATATTTAAGTTTTTTATTTAAAACTTTACACCCACCTATAAACAAAACTTAATAATCAGATACAGCTGCCCCTTTACAAGCAAAAAACCTAAATAAAGAATAGTAAATAATTATTTAATTTAAAAACTAACTGTACTAACACCACTTAAATATGTGAGTTGAAACAAGTGACGAGACCACACTTCCGAAACACTGGGTTACCAGATTCGACACAGTTCATACTGTATGTTCTACAAAGTAATATTTATTTAAATCCAATTTAAATTTAACATGGTTGGTACAGTGGTTTTAATTTTATTAAAAGCACCTTGTCTTTAATAATTTTTGCATCCAAAAACTTCATACTATGTGCAGGAACATAAAACACATGGCTTTCATTTGTTGTTGTGTGTAATAGCTTGTTGTAAGCACTAAATAGCAGACAATATCCATTTGAGTAACAGGGGGAAAGTCAGCAGGATTCATACTTAAATCCGACTCTTTTAAACAAAACGGATCCACAAAATTAATTCCGGAGAGCTTTTGTCTGTATCGATTTGCGGCATCCGCATTTTCAGCTTGTAGCTTCACAAAATAGTCGCTCATGATTGATTCTCTATAAGTACCATTACTAAGACTCCCAAATAATATAAATATACTTAAAAAGTCACTTTAAACTACTTGAAATCCGAAAAAAATCACTATAAAACAGGACAATGCACAGGCAGGTTAAATTGCTAAGCGGGTTGTTTGTCCTCCAGCAAGTTTGTTTACCATAATCAGCTGTTTTGTTAGACTGCCTAATTTGGACACTTTTGTAGGGTTATAAAAGTGTCGAAAATGGGATATTCTGTAGGGTCACGCGCAAGCCCAGTCAAATAAACCCGTTCCAAGTCATGGGTGACGGTCTATTACACGATCCCTTTACTGTTTCAACCAAACTTGTGATCGTTCGTGAACCATTTCCGAACGGTCCAAATTGATCCCAATGAAAACCAGAAACCCTTTGCGCGTTTCATCTTCGTCGTTTTTGGACTGACACTTGCGCGTTTGATCGATTTTAACAGTTTTGAAACAGTCTCACGGCGGTACAAAAACCATGGTTGCAACAATCCTATAATAAACTTATGTCTCAAGTTGTGGCAAGAAAATTTAAAATTTATAGGAATAGAATTAAACATCAATAAACAAAATTTTAAATGGTTTGTTAAGGGAAAATTTTTACCTTTTAGAAACTGCCCCATTGGAGTATCACAATAATTTTGCGGTTTAATAATTTATAATTTTTTTAAATTGTATTTATATTTATTCTATTCTGCTGCCTCATTTAGCAAGAGTCATTCTACAGGGCGTCCAGAGCTTAAATTTGCACCTACTAGGTTGCAGTTCATATTTAGCCGATAGCAGAGTTTGTCGGCAACATGATGCGGAGGCGTACCGATTAATGTTTCCCCATTACAACATTAAAAAAAAGGTACGTTAATTACAACAATCAGGAACAAAAATTGATTTCTTAAATGGGCCTTACCCATACGCAAAAATGCCGAATAGAAAATGTCAAAAATGACATTCGAGAATCTAAATTTTCGATGTGCATGATTTTTAATCGATATTTTACTAATTTATATGCGACACTGTGTATTCGAAATTAAAGAATAGACCATCTGGTGCAAGTTACCCTCAGAAGAGCTATTGCAATTTACCGTGTAAACTAAGCTTAAAATTAACTTTTTAAATGGGTCCACTTCAAACAGAAATAATTTATTAGAAGCATACTTCTGAACTAAAACTATATCTTATGTTTTACTACAATATTGTTATCAGCTCCTATACATACAACTTATATGCATTAAATGCACCACCCACCGCCCTCCTGCACCCTTTAGTTTTTTGCCTTATCGCATCTAGGTGATCTGAGCGGGCGTGCATACAACACGGGTAGGTCAGATAACTTCGTTTATTTATTATGGCCTTATGCAAATTCGTTCTTATCTAGCAAAAATGCACGAGAGCTTGGCTTACTCTGATACGCGTTGATAACGGCGACACGGGAAGTTGGGAAAACCACAAAAAACCTTTAGGAATTGCATATATGTAGGTATAATTGGATTTAATTTATATTAGCGGGGTAAAGGTGTGGTAAAACCAAGGAAGTTTAAAGGTGTATGGAAGCCCAATACTGTAGAACAAAATTGTCCAGGCGTGCAGGGCAGCGGGAATAGGGGGGTTGGCCCCGCGGAATTTGCGCAATGAATAGTAGGTCAGTTCCGGATTTCCATAATTCTTTGTTACTATCTATAAAATTGACATCATCAAATGTCAAATTCCAACATTCACTGTTTTTTTTTATTTTTTGCACAAAATTGTTGGTTATTAAAGGATACTACTATAGAATATTTAAAATTATTGTGTAATATTAGATTTTATATCATCTGATATAATATGAAAAGAATAGATGGCACCACTTTACTGCCTTCTATTTAAATGGTCGATATTTTTGGGGGTTTTGTATTTTTACCAAAAATCTTTGTAAATAAATAAAAACACGATTTTTTAAAAATAAATTTCAAACATTGTATGATAGTATTATGTACTTATCACCAATTTTGTGATAAAAGAAGGGCAAGATAGTGTAAATGAGTTTAATCTAATCCTAAGATTCTGGTTGTACATTAAAAAGTGAAAATTTTTATAACTGCTTTTTAGGCATATACTTTTCACTAATAACAAACATTCATGAGACAGAATAACAGTGGTTAAAAATGTTTAGTAACCTTTGGTACCTGAGTATCCATTGTAACAGTATCCGTTAAATATTATGTGTGTACAATATGTCGAGCATAAAAAGTTGATAATGCAAGATTAAGAAACCAAAAATCTAATTTATTTTTTAACAAATGGTATTGTCTCGAAAGTTGCCTCCTCTCCGATTTTGATCAAATTTGGTATACAGGGGTTTTTTGGGGCGATGATTACAAATCTGAAAAAATATGTTTTCGGCAACGTTTCGTTTCGGAGATCTTCATCATCAAAGTTGAAAATTAAACTAACCTCATTTTCACTATATTCTCCCTTTTTTTTACACAATTCTTGATTTTTACACTAAAGTGGCACACGATATTTTATAAACACTTTTTAAAACCTTGTATTTTTATTTATTTTACATCTTTTTTCCATTAAATTGCGAACTTTTAAGTTCAAAGGCAGCAGCCATATTTGATTAAAAAATAAAAAGGTGTAAAATAAACATAAAAAAAAGTTTTTAAAAGGTGTTTGTAAATTGTGTAATTTAGTGTAAAAATCAAGAAATTTGTGCAAAAAAGGAGGAATAGTGAAAATAAGGTAAGTTTGATTTTCAATTTTGATGATGAATATCTCAAAAAACGAAATCTCGAGAATCACATTTAAAATCCTTATAAAGATTTAGCATCGCAAGTTTTCGAAAAAATATTGAAATAATGTTCCATTTAAGGGTGGGTTTATGTTGATCTCAGAAATAACATACTCAAATTTGAAGAATATTTACCAAAACTAATTTGGCTAAGAGTAACAGCAAATAAGGCTAAAATTATATTTTGGGGCTCGGGCTCCGTGGTAAAACCTTTGACGCTTGTTTTATCATCTGGATTATGTAGTATCATTTGTATCGTAGTTACCATTTGTAAGTATAAAAACTAAAGATGATCCGGATTCGTGATCCAAAAAATAGAAATCGATTCCCTGGATTTAATTCCTTTATTCTTTAAAAAAGGAATCGTGATTCGCATTGGTGATTCAATTCCTTTACGAGAACAACTTAAGAGACGCAAAAGTGTTGGTGCAACCGACCCTTTTACCAACTTACATTCTGACCACGGTAAGTTTGAAAAAATGTTCTTGTGTAGTATATTTATATGATTATCTGTGCCCTATTTAAATTAATTATTTTTTCTAGTTAGTAAAGCAAAAAATCCGTGCGAAATAAACGCATGCCACATGAAAAATGCAAATGTACATGTAATTCTCCGTGTTTCAGTGCATTACATAAGAAATTGGCCTTTCTCAGTCGGCGGCCAATCTTTTGGAATCGGCACTTTTTTTCACGCACATTTTTTTATCTGGAAATAAATGGGTCGGATTAACGCTACAGCGACACTTTAATCAGATTATGCTTAAGATTTATATGAATTAAACTACCTTAAAGGGTCACATTATGTAGTTTTTTTAATCTCAAATTGCCACAATCATGCATTATATATTTTAAAATGCATACTGCAACATTTTAAGTAATACAGGGTGGTGCAATTTCCTTAGGTATTTTGTTTATAGCTTAAGAGCCTGTGATCGCCAGACTTACGTCATAGCATAAAACTTAAAAGTTTTTCTGCGCATGTTCCCAGCAAGGGTGTTAACGATTGTCTACTACGAAGTTTGAATCATTGTTGCTTTGGTTAGTTGTGGTTGGTTTTCGAATCTGAATTTTTTTTTGGCGGAAACGTTTTGTTTTCGAGATATCCATCATCAAACTTAAAAACCACACTAACCTCATTTACACTATTCCTCCTTATTTTTGCACAAAATTCTTGATTTTTTCACTAAATTTGCACACAATATTTTATAAACACCTTTTAAAAACTTGTTTTTATATTTATTTTACACCTTTTTTTCATTTAATTGCAAACCTTTACTTTCAAGCGCCGCAACCATATATACCCTAGGGAATTTTTCAATTCGGGGAAAACCCGGCCATAAATCGGAAATACCAACTTCGCAATTAAGGCCTATTCTGAGTATAATTTCATTATCTAGTTACCTGGGTATAATAAACAATCACCCTTTTATTTTTAGTCTTGTCACTTGCAGAAATATTTTAGTTGAAAGCTAATGTTCGTGGAGACTATTTCATTGTGATTCAAAAGCGCCTGTGAAAATTAGTAATTTATATTCAGTTTTTCGCAAAGTGTGGGTGAAAATTTTGTAAAGTAACTATGGAGCCTATTGCTGGTGGTAAGTAGAATATTAAAAATAATATTTATTTAAAATATTTCTTTACGTTTTTTCATACTGGTGTTCTGAAAAGTTAACAATTAATTTTTTTTAATTTCAATTTTTCACTTTTTGCTAAAGTAAAAGTATGATTTCCCGTAATTTCCCGCATTTAAATTAGCTTTAAATTATTGTTTAATAAGTCCTTTGTAAGATCCCATCTTAAGTTGCTGCGATAATTTGCGATCTTGACGAGATTTATGGTCTGGGTCCAAATTCGTATAAAATGTAGGTCCCAAACGCAACAAATAATTTTCTCCTACTAACTTAAAGAATAAATCAATTTTTATAAAATAAAACATTATTTTATAGAAAATTAAATAGAGAAATAAAAAAATTGCCATATGGGTTTAAAATTCAATATGGCTACCAATTTTAAATGGCGAAATCTTATTAAAATATATTGTTTTAATTACATTGAACTAAGAATTAAAGAAACAGTTTTAACAATCATTCATGTAGTTTCAAAATATAAATTATAATCCAAACAGCTATTGATAATGTAGTTTTTTAGAATTAACATTCAATTCTTCAAGCTACGGTCTCAATTTTGGAAGATTTTTCTAATGTAATTTGAAGTACCATTGATTGCAAAGTATAATCTGTACAAATATTATAAAGAGGAAAGATTTGATTGTTTGTTTGAATTGAATAGGCTCCGAAACTACTGGATCGATTTAAAAAATTCTTTTACCATTAGAATCCTACATTATCCCCGATGAACATAGGCTATTGCTAGTAATAAAATAATTAACAAAATTACAACTTATTTTTTCAGTCAAAAAGCGTTTATTTCAGCGCAGATTGAAGTCGGATTGAGGCACTCAACAGTGACAAAGGCAAGTCAATTTGGAAAAAATGCAGGATTAACTATCTCAATCCTACAATTCTGTTAAAATGGTTTACCTTCTCTCTCTCTGTTAAGTGCCTCAATCCAACTTAATGAGCTGAAATAAACGCTCTTATTATGAATTTTAAACTCTTAACTGCTTAAATTGTTAAAATAATAACAGTCTAATAATAATAGTAACATTTTTCATAGAGTTTTATTTTTTAAGAAATAGGTACTTACACAGCGCTTATGTAATGCAATAAATGAACCCAAGGGAGGGGGGCTTTAAAAATGTTTAAATGAACGTGTTATCTTAGTTTTAACATTTTCTTACGATTAAACATGTTTGTGATTCATATCAGCACTACTACTATTTATGGCCGGCTTTTCCCCGATTTTCGCCTGTGTGCGGCGTTTGAAAGTGAAACTTTGCAATGTAATGAAAAAAAGGTGTAAAATAAATATAAAAAGAAGTTTTTAAAAGGTGTTTATAAGGTTTTGTGTGCCGCTTTAGTGTAACAATCAAGAATTGTGTACCAAAAGAAGGGGGGAATATATGTAAATGAGGTGGGTTGAGTTTCAAGTTTGATGATGGATATCTCGAAGATGAAGCGTTTTCGCCAAATTTTTTATTCAGATTTGTGATCAGCGCCCCAAAAAAACCCCGTATACCAAATTTGGTTAAAATCGGCGTTGCCGCAACTTTCTAAACAATTACTAAAATTGCAACCACAAATCTTGGGAGCCCTCAGGCAGTGGTTTTTGAGATATTTAAAAAAAACTGAAACGTGACATATTCTATAAAGCTCTGTAACTTCTTTTTTGTTTTTAATACCTGTAAAAATATTTTTTAAGCAATTTTTTATGTGGAAAACAATTTTTACATTAGATCTTTAATTTCGACGTTTCGGCTATTCTGAATCATCATCGACTTCTTTTTTCTTAGGGACGCCATGCCTCTTTTAATGGTACATATAAGTTTTTTAGGCCACTGAATTGGAATATGATGTTATAAATTATAATAAGAGGGGTAAACTACCCCTAAATTCAGGTGAATTCAGCCCTTCTAAAGCCTTCAAATATAATTTCTTATATTTAAATTCAGTGGCCCAAAAAACCTATATGAACCATTAAATATGGAAGAAAAACCTTTTAATAATTTTATGCTTGGGAGGTAAAAAGGGTAAAATATAGGGTAAAAAACACCCCCTTTCGTGGAATCCAATATTTCTTTACGACACTTCCAATCTCATTTAACGGTGAGTTACAGATTTACCCGAACTATAGGCACCACATCACAAAACCTTTTAAATGAGTATATTAATTAAAATTTGACAGTGTAATGATTTTAATTTTACACCTATTTCTTAATTTTCGTCAATTTTAATAAAAAACGCTGACTTCAACGATGTTCCACTTATTATAGGGATGAAAATTGTGATTCACTTTTATATTTCTTATTCAAAATATATACGTTATTTTTAGTTAAAAAATACACAGTTTTTTTTAGAAATAAATAATTTATTGTCTCCAAGAACGGTAATCAGCACTGATAGTGTTTAATAACCTAGGCGTTTTGAACACCGTCACAGCTATAATAATAGATTCAACTTTACAACTATATTGAGAAGTATAACTATAAAAAAATTACCAGAATGAAATATCAAACAAAAAATTCCAACATTTACATGAATAATATTCTACAAAAAAGAATGAAAAAATGCTTTGGCATATTATTATTTATATTTTTTAGTTAACAAACCACTAACTTAAAACTAGGCAAAATAATAAAAATCTAACTTTATACAAAACAAACCTATCGATTACTTTTTTTACATATTTATATATACTGGATTATACATTAAATAACACTTATTGAAAATTTTGCAGTAGCTTTATTTTATAGAATAGATACAAATACAAAAAAATTGGAAGCAAAAATATGAAAAAAGTACCTTTTAAAGGTCAAAGAAAGCGTTGGTAGACCAAATAAAAATAATGTGCTCTATAAAAATATCAGTTTTATATCCATAAAAATCTTTAAAAACAAAAAAAAATGTTTTAGAAAATTTTTTGAAAGTTCAAATGCGCATTTTTTATTATCACTGTTTAAAAACACCACAGTAAAATTTGTTGAAAATGTAGTAAATATATTTTACGTATACTTTTGGGATATATACGTATTTATAAAGGCATTTTTACAGTTTGAAAGATTTGCGTAAACTTTTTCCTGGTGTAATAATTTTATCTACACTTTTTGGTTTTTAAAAATTGCTGCAATTTCTCTTTCATCAAAAAAAAAAAAAAACTTGCAGCTACCCCACTATTTTGATGAATATTTTAGTGATTTTTAAGATACCAACCTAAGATATTTTGACAGTATATAATTGAGAGAGAAAGGTTATACTGCTATTCTTCTTTCTCTCTCGCACACTTGTTAACACTGTCGAAGGCTAGAATATATTTATAAATAACAACTGAAAAAGTCATTTATAATTACATTTTATACCTAATAATTTTAGAAATAACCAAATAGTTGTTTACAAATTTCAGTAAGTTGGTAAACTTTATTATCAAAACAAATTTCAACCTGTAAAAATTTTAAATAAAATTGCATGTAAAAAAAAATTGGATCAAGAAAAATTTTACATAAGAAATCCTCTAAACCGTAAAAAACACCGTTAGAAATAAAATTTGCAAATCCAAACAATTAATTACTGTCATTAGTAAAAAAAAATTTTTTGTACTTCTTGTTTAATGAAAATGAACCCGTCAAAATCATAAAGAGCTATTTACAGTCACCAGCTTTAAAAATAAAGAAAGATGCCTTTTTTGCTTCCAACCATTCTGACAATTCAAGAAACTAACTATAAATAGATCTATGTTTTTTAAAAATCCATAATACACAATGTTTATGAAAAGGAAGGGATGCTTATCAAACATGGGATTGTGAGTGTAGGTCAAACTGTATTTAACAGATATTTACGATACGATTGAGTTAACAGCATTTTTAATCTACACCAAAGATAATTATAATTTTTACTATACGAGTAGACGCACAAAACAATGCTAAATTTTTGGTAATTGGTTTGGACGATCGCTTACTCGAGCGGGCATCCATCAAGAAAAAATACGTTCATACTCTGTTATATAAACGAGCAATGTTGCCAAAGCTATAACAGCGGGAACAGTAATTAGGAATTATTTCTGTAAAAAATAGGCCAAATTCATTGTAATAATGATTTTTTTTGCTGTATTTGCTTTAATTAAGCAAATTTTTCCTTTGGGTGTAGGTATGTCTGTCTGTTTAAAATTAAACATGAGGCTTCCTAATTTGACACAAAAATGTTATGAAAAGAATGAACTCTTTGTTAAAGGCCAGTTCAGTGGATGTATATAAGAAGAAACTATACTATTGAGAAATATTTCTCTACATTTTATTAAACCCATCTAAAAAGCGTCAGCAAGAATAAACATTTAATTCTCTTATTTCCACTACAGAGAAAACACTGCAGAAAAAAAATTATTCGTATGGTTCGATTTCTCAATAATAAAATGAAAATTTCTGTTATACAGGGTGTCCCACGACGAACCGAGGCATTCGATTTCTCAAAAAAGTTGGTGGCACTTCCGGTTGCCAAAGTCTTTGCTGTCCTTTTTTTTAATGGGCACCCTATAATTCCCCTTGGTTTAAAAACTCGATTTTTTATTTTTATTTATTATATATTCTATCCGTTTTCGACATATTGAATTTTATGTCAAAAAACGTTTGCGGCCCCAAAAAAAAGGAAAATTTTTTTCCCTATACGTCATACTCTATTATTTAATTTGAGTTAAATTCTTTTGTAAAAAGAGGCCCAATTTTGTATATTGAGTGGATATTTTGGTGTAAATTAATAAAAGGGTGACTAAAAATTAAATACAAAAATTAACCGATAAAAAACGTAAAAAGTCAATTTTTCAAATGGAAACCCTACTTTTATATTTTTATCGTATTTAGTTTAAAAAAATAAGGTATCTTTGTATAAAGTGGTCTATTTAAAAAAAAATGAAAATTTTTCGAAAAAATTTAAACCCAATTTAACATTTTGTATTGCAAAAGGGCCGTGACGTCCCGGCTCATGGCCCACTAAAAAAAAAAATTTAAAAGGAAAGCCGTATACTACTTTAAATACAAATTTAAATTGTTAAATTATTTCAATTATACATTTTTTGGAATAGACCAACTTTATACAAAGATACCTTTTTTTTAACAAATACGATAAAAATTAAAATGGGGTTTCTTTTTGAAAATTTTTTTTACGCTTTTATCATTAAAAAATCGAAAACGGTTAGACATAGGTAAAATATTATAAAGAAATTAAACTGAAATTTTTACAAAACCCAAAATGCAATACTATGAAAAAAGGTTTCCTTAAAAAAAAACCCCGTTAGCATCGACTTATAACCGGGAAATGCCACCCTTAAAATATTTTAGAAAGAGTTGCTCTTTCGATATTATTTAAAAACCCAAACTAAAATTTTTCCGTTTAAATTTTGAAAATCGAAATGTTCGTGCTGGACACCCGGGAAATTTCCGCTTTATTTGTTGTGTGAAAGTCTTTTAAAATAATAAAAAATTTAAAAGGAAAAGGGAAAATCTTTTTTTCCTGGATTTTGTTACGACCGAAGGTGGGGTATTGAAATCAAAGGGAAAAAGCCCTTTTTCTCTAAAAAATGCAAATTTAATTTTTTCTCTACTTTTCAAAATTTCTTACCCAACACACCTGGCATTTTTGTTGAGGGTAACGAATTCCTGACACGGTTAAAAAAAAATTTGCCCCCTCTGGATAAAAAATATTTTTTCTATAACCCGGGGTGCGCTAAAAAAAAAATTAAAAATTTTTTCATAAAACGAAAACCCCATTAAAAATTACACTGCCATAAAACCCCCTTTTTGAGAAAATCTCACGTTGTAACTGTAACGGCGACGGGGAAAACCACTCTTAATAAGGGCCTATCGCCTTTACAACCGGAAATGCGCAACTGAATAGGTAAAAATATTAAACTTTATACGGTTAAAATTGTATATGGTACCTATATACGGTAAAAATCAATAGGCCAAGAAATGTACGTTATACCCCATTATGTTAAAGGTACTGTTATTTTTAATAAAAATTTTAATTCTCAAGTAAAAATTTAAAAATTTAAAAATTTTTTATTATACACAAAAAAAAAACTAAATTATTTTATTAATTAATTGCCTTTTTCACAGAAAAAATTTCCCAAATTACTGTTATCATTGTTAAAACTTGGCAACTGTGTTTGAAATTTTTTTTTTTTGATGGACCTTTCGACTAAGCGAACGCAAACTATCAAAAATTTAGTATTTTCTGCGCTCTTTGGTAAAAAACGGTAATTGTTTTTACTTTACAATAATGATAGACAATGTCAATGCGTCGTTTTAAACCGTCCAAATTCTTCTCCCCATTTTTTGTGCCTCCCCATTCAAATTTTTTGGTGGAAAAATTTTACCCAAAATTTACCATACATTAAATAACATTCGGATATTTATTTAGTTGTACCCCCTGTTTATTATAATAAAATATTAACAGTCGGGGGCTACTAACATCTTCAAAGAACATTACTATACAGGGTGTTTTTAAAATATAAGACTACATTTTTGCACTATAAAAGCTACAGTAGGTACACGAATGTGTTTACTATTTTAACTACTTGCTTCAAAAATATTTCATTTTTAAAAGGTCACAAATATTAAATTTAAATAATAAGTATACATATTTTAGGGTATTACTGGCCTAATTATGAACCTGCCCATTTTTATTTTTTTTTAAATTTTGAAATACAAAAACTTAAAAGGGGGCCCTTAGAGTTTCTTGCGTACCCCCCAATATTTTTAAAAAAGTTTGAAAAATTTTTTTCTTAAAAAATTGAAATTTTTTAAAAACTTTTATTTTCAAATTTTTAAAAATTTTAATTTAAAGAAAAGATTTAAATTTGATAGAATGGAAAAATCAACATAATTTGACCCATGGTTTTAAACCATTTAAAAAATTTCAATTTAACTAAAAGTCAAAAACATATTGGTTTTTTCTCATATTATTTTTTTAAAAATAACAATCTTGTGTATTTTTCCCCTTAGAATCTAAAAGAAAATGATTTTAATTGAAATAAGAGAAATACGACGTAAAATTATGATTTTCTGAATATAACACCTTATTTGTTATTTCTTTTTGAAAGCTTATCACTTTTTACAAAAAGTTTTAATAAAAAAGATTACGTATTTATTTTCAGTAACAACATAATTAATTTAATTATTATATGTTCTTCGTATATTTAAATATTGAATTTCCTATATTTTGTCATTTCAGGAATTTATTGTTACCTTTTTTTTAAACTAATTAAATTTCAAAGAACCTAATTGTTTTGTTATTTTTAAAAAAGATACAAAATTCTTTTTATTAAAACAATTAAAAATAAAACGCAAAAAAAACCCAAAAAATGTTTCATTGAAAATGTTAGTTTTGTCAAATCCCCCTTTTGTTTCATTTAAATCATTTTGTAGGTAATATTTCCCGATTCTATAAGACAAAATTTAGAAAGGGTATTTACACTTTTTTTTGGGAAAATTTTCCAATTTAATGTAAAAAAAAATATTTCTCTATCTTTAACAGAATTAAAGATATAAAGCTTTTTATACTTTTGTGCCACCCCGTAGGTATTTTGAAAAGTATGGTTTTATATACATTATTCGAAATTAACGTATCTCTTTTTTCAATAATTATTTTAGGGGAAACGTAGTTATACAGGTTGTAAAAAGGATGATGCCCACGATTTCAATGGGCGATAGTGGAGCTCAAAACACTCAAAAAGTTTATATATATTTTAAAAAAATTTTTGTCTAAACGATATCAATCTGGTAGCAATTATTTTTGAAAGGCTTAACAATTGGCAACATTCATTTTAATCGCTCATCGGTAAATTCATTTGCTAATAAATATTTTAGTCTGCAATTAAAAAAAGGTTTACCCCAGTTAAAAATTTAAAAAACAGTTGGCAACAGCGCTACTCGTATCGTGAAGTCCGTCAATTCGCGGTAGTTTTGTGCGTTTTTTAATACATGCGTTGCGGTTCAAATCAAAATGCTCATCTAGCAGCTCAAATTTACCTTTAAAACATTTCCACAACGGCCCCCAATCTGAAAAGTGTTAAAAATACGCAAAAAAATGGGTTCTGAAATGAAGCTTGTGTAAAAAAACAAAAGGGCGAAATTTTGCTTATTTAAACACAAATGTAGCTGTTTCTTTTTTTTAAGAGACTTTCTATTCTTTAAGCAAAAAAACCGTGTTTTAAAACATATTTGTGGTAAATACAATTATTTTTTAATAACAAATAAAAATCCCAAATAGAGCAGAAAGAAAACAATTTGGCCAAACAATAATTTATTGTTTTTAACTTAAATTCATTTCCAAATCAAATATTAAAATAATTTGCAAGAAGTTATTTTTATTATGCAGAGCTTATGCATCAGCCGCATTTATGTAAATAAACACTCTTTAAAAAAAGTGTAAATATCTAAAATATCCCCAACAACTTCAAGCCTCGATATGATAAAGCGGGGCCTTGGGGTTGCAATTTTACTTTGAAAAATCTTGAAAACAATAAATTTTTTACCCGTGTGTGTTTGTTTTTTTTTTTTTTAAAAATGTTTTGAGCTCCACTATCGCAATAAAATCGTGAGCATCATCCATCCTTATTTCCTTCACTGTAAACACCAAAACTTTGGATCAATCCATTCTATGTTATTTTTAAAATTATAACACAGATGTCTCTGCCGTTCTGGGTGCCGTATTATTGTTGTTATTCGCGTTTGAAATCTCTCCAGCATGACTCGAACAATAAAATTTTTTATGAGCTATAAACGTAGAGGTATAATTAAAATATATGTCACATGACTTGCAATAGTGCGCTCCTGGTTTTGCAACTTCTTGCATAATTTCCTCGTCTAGCGATTTGCTTTTCGGAGTAGTGGCCAGGTCTGGTTCTTCTTTTATGGTGGCGCCTTCTACTTGGGCGATAATAACTTCCGGTTCCATGGCTTCTTTTTTAACTGCAAAAAAGGAAAATATTGAAATTAAATGTCATTATTCGAAGAGTCAACTGACTAGGCAGCAGCCCAAAACATACCTATAATTTCCTCCTCCTCTTCCAAATGAGGCATATGCTTATTTCCCCCTTTGTCTTCCCCATTACTAAGCGGCTCTTCCATGGAAGCTTCGTGCACTAATTTTATATGCCTTAGGAGATTGGCTTTGTATGGGGAGGTATATGGACACTGGGGGCACATGTGTTGGAGCTCAGGTCTCATGCTTGACTCTGAAGTCGGTGAAGAGATGTCATCTTGGGATATGCTGGGTGCTATGGCCACTTCCATGCCGGAAGCTATGTTATCGTCGTCTAGAATGTAGGAAATGTACTTTTCCTCCTGAAAAAAAAATTTTTAAAAATTGGAAACGGCCCAAAAGTGGGAGAATTTCATTGTTTTTTCCCGCCGACTATTTATTTGATAATTACCTACCTGCAAATCAGGCGACCTTTTATCAAAATGCATCCGTATATGTGTCTTCATCCCTCTCAGCGTGTTTCCCTTGTATTTACAAATTGTACATCTATAAGCCTTCACCCCCGTATGAGTTTCCATGTGCCGTTGTGCTGCGCTCGCCGTGGCACTGATGATGTCACAACATGGACACTTCCAGCCGGCTACAGCTGTATGTGACACACACTAAAAAGAAAATTAGTTTTTAACAATTAAAAATTTGTAACTAATCTAGTTCCGCATTAACCTGTATAAATAGAACTTAGTGATGTAGATCATCATATACTGGGTTGCGATCTTCACCGTAACCAAATACCTCTTATGTAGATGTTTATCGAAAGAATTAAGAAATTCATTTAATATTAGTACATTATAGTCACAAAACATTAGTCTTTATAAGGCGCTGTATCAATTTATATTAAAGGAAAACATAACAGTTTAAATAAGAAATAGTAAAAGACAAAAAAAAAACATTACTAGAGCAATACAAAAAAGAAAAATAAAAAAAAAAAAAAACAAAAAAAATAAATTATTAGGTAAGCGTTGTTGTATAAATTATGATTGATTTTAAGTATCTATTAGTTGTAAGGTAAGGTACATATGGACCCATAGTCTCAGTAAACTTAAAATTATATACTAAACAAAGAGAAAAGCTGGCCAGTTGGTTAAACCAGTACCATAAAACATAATTTAAAAAAAAAAAAAAGCTTATCTCCCAAAATTAGTAAAGTGATTATTTCCTGACATTTAACATTTTTTATTTCATATTTATGATTGGTTTAAAAATAAAGAAAATAAGATTCGTATGAAACTGATTTTTCCATGCAAATCGGCATCTAAATTTAACAGAGGCAACTCTCTCAGTGACGTCATGCGCAAACCAAATCAATTTTTTGTATTTCTTGTGCTATGTGTTTAAATATCTTTTGCACGAGGGATTTTCTTTCATTTTCTAAGTTAACATTTCTAATAGGTTCTACTTGGGGGGTTTTCACATACCCATAATAAAGTTAACAAAAACAAAAGATATCTTACCTGGTGTCCTGGTTCGAGAAAAGCTCTACATTTACCACACCGTTTCGGTTCCGTTTCAGTTCTTTTTAAACAGTAATATTGCTGGTGAGCATTTAGATTATCGGGAGAGGTAAACTTGATGCCGCAAGCCAGACAAATAAGTTGCTGGTATTGAGCAGCCGGACTAGTTGTTCCTCCACTTCTAAACAAAAATCATAATTAGTTTTAATTGATAATTGTATTTAAGATGCGCCAAATAAATAACAAAAGATGTGAGTTCTATCTTTTTAAATTTCGAACAACTTTTTTCCTAGAAAAAACTGACTCACCTAGGACTAACAGGAGGACTTCCACTCGTTTTTGAACTATCGTCTTCCAGTGTTCTCGCCGAACAATAGTGTTTTTTGTGGACGACATAGTTTTCGTGTTTACAAAACACTATATTGCATTCTTTACACTTCGAAACGCCTTGTTTGACTATGACTTGCGGCATTACGGGGGGCAAAGGGGGTAAGTCTGAAAGTCGCATTTGGAGCTGCAACAAGTAATAATACATTTAAAAAAAAAAACCATCTTCATAATGGTAAAAAGGGAATGTTTTTTTTTTCCTTGTATTAGGTATATATACAAAGTAAATTTTAAAAAATTTTAAAAAAATTTTCTAAAATAATAAAAAAAAAAAAAAATATTGGTAAAAAACGGGGGCCAACTTTCTGGCGATAAATTTCAATTTTATTATGGGGTTTTTTATTTTAAATTCGAATTTTAATTTTTGCGTTAGTTGACAAAATTTGTTATAAAAATTTTAAATTTTTTAAAATCCAAAAAAAAATCAAAATAGCTACAATGTTTAAAAAATAAGGTCTTAATATTAAAATAATTTTTTTTTAAGGTTGGTTAAAAAAAATTTAATTTTAAAACCCGGGGATAAAAAAAAAAAAAAAAAAAAAAATTTTTTAAAAAAAAATTTTTAATTAAAAATTTTTTAAAAAATTTTTTAAAAAAATTAATATTTAAAATTTTTTTAAAATTTTTAAAAAAAATTTTTTTTTTTTTTTTTTTTTTTTTTTTTTCTAATTTTTAACAACGATTAACTTTTTACGTAAAATAATAAATTATTTTTAATTTATTCGTTTTTAAAAGCTAATAATGTTTATTAAACATCACTTTTTTTTGTTAATCAAGCTTTTTCAAAAACTAAGCATTCTAAATCAATTAAACTTTTGAAACAAATTATTAGCACTTAAAGAAAGTAAATTGTAGAAGGATTAGGTATAATTTCAATTCCTGTGGAAAAGCGATATGTTTTGTTAATCCTTTTTTCTTCGGAAAAGTAAGCAATTTAAAAGGTATTTCCTCTATTAAAAAAAAACATCTAGGCGAATTAACTCGAAAAATCTCCATTAACTTTTATTACCTTGGAGAGTTGCTTCTAGACGCGTCATCCAACTTTCTTTTTGGGCTCACGCTCAAACCAGGCGAACTTTTTTCGTAAACTCCACTCGGTGTGGAGCAAGGTGAATTTTGAATCGAAGGTTCACACTCGATTTTTTCCGGTGATGGAGACCGATGTTTTAGGTTTTCTTTTTCGTGATCCGAATCGACTTCTATTTGTGTGGGAGCCTCATCTGGATTTTTGAAGCGATTTAGTTCAGGAGACTTCCGGACGGTGAGGTCGAGAGGAGCCGAAGATGTTTCTCTACAAAAAATATATGTACTTTGTTACATATACAATTTACGGCACTAAATTTCGCCAATTAATTTTTTTTAGTTTGATGATTTATTACTGTTTTTAAGCTTTTTTCATCAATTTTCAAGATTTTTTTATCAGTTTGTACGTACAGGGTCTTTGATTATATTTACGTGGCTTCTGAGGCCTTTATTTTTGAAGACAGAAAAAAATGTTTTATATAAAAATTGTAGGATTTTTTCCATATTATCTTTTGAGTTTATCAGTAAAAAAATATCACAATAAAAAAATATAGGAAACTCCAACTTTTTTAAATGAATCACCCTGTATATTATGCGCTACAACGAAAGGTCTTTTTTTCTGATTTTAAATATATATACATTGATGATATTTGAATGAACCATTTTTGAGATATTTTAGGTTAAATTATTAATAAATTACAAAAAAGTTTCATATTAGTATCAAGAAAGCCATGAAAACAATCAAATTGTTATGTTGCTGAATTTGGTGTTTTCTTCGGACAAATAATGTTTATTTTTGTGATTAAACATTCCTGCTAAAGTGAAGGAAGACTTGTTGGTGAATAGAATTTTATTTAAAAACTTTGGATCCTGCCGCATTAACCTAGCTATTTCCAATGCATACTTAGGTCGGTCCTGCATGTTTTGTTCAGGAAGATTCTGAACCGATATAAATTAATCAGGATAAAATTTGTAAAATTTTAAGGTTACATAAATTTTATAATCTGTTTTATTAGGTTCAGCTGCCGCATCCGAGATTGATATTTCAGGATTTTCTAAAATTATTAAAAGTAGTAAGTGCTAGTCCAATAGAAAAAGTATAATAATTATTCTGAAAAAACGAGGATATTCAAAACTTTGTTTTCATTTCGTGCTGCAGTGATTTTCTTCATTTTAAAGCTTTTTCGTTCAATAAACTTTCTTACCATGTATTTAATAGTATCTATAGATGGTACCCGCTGTCACAGTTTATACCGTACTGTACGGTATAAACTGTGCCGCTGTTAAGGATATAATAAGTAATATTCCCTTTGCACTGTCGTCACATTTTATTGTTACCATAAAAAAGACGCATAATGGCGATTTTTTGTTCTTCTGAATAGCCCATCGACAAAAAAGCAATACAAACTACTTTTAATAGTTAAAATGATAAATTTTAACTTTTTACAATATCAATACGTCAAATTATTAAAACAATTTTATTGTTTTCATAGTTTTCTGGCTACTATATGATTTTTTTTTCAATTTATTTATATTTTAAGCTTAAATATCTTAAAAACGGTTTATCCAAATATCATCAATGTGTATATATTTAAAATCAGAAAAAAAGATCTTTATTGTAGCGCATAATATACAGGGTGTTCCAAAAAGTTGAAGTTGCCCATATTTTTCCATTTTTTTATTGCGATATTTTTTTACTGAAAATTTCAAAAGATAATATAGAAATAAACCTACAATTTTTATATAAAACATTTTTTTCTGTCTTCAAAAATAAAGGCTCCAGAAGCCACGTAAATATAATCAAAGACCCTGTACATGTACTGACATTGTTTTTTAGTATTCTGGTAATAGCCACTTTTGAAAATTTGATTTAAGTTAATAGTTAAGATTGACAGTGGCAGACATATAAGACTATTCCTCAGGAAACTATAAACTATAACTATTTATTCGATGCCAAAAAGATGGCAAGCTGTCATTTCTGCAAGTGGTGGATATATCCGCTATTTGCTGTGGAATTGTTTTGTGCTTTTAAGTAACTTTGGTGCCTTTAATTTTTTAAATAAAAATAACCCCAAAATCAGTGTTTTTATTTATTTATACATCTCTTAGAAGAATTAGGGATACTTCCAAAATTATAAAAAAGGACTGATAAACAAAATCATCTATGACATTGCATATAACTACAAACTGACAAAAAAATCTTAAAAATTGGCAAAAAAGTTATAAAGCATCAGGGTTATTTGAAGATTTTAAATGGTGGAATTTTGGGATAAGGAGTGTAGTATGTATTATACAGAGTAGGCGGAAATATGTATAAAATTCCTGAAAAAAGTATGAAGACATACACACACAACTTACCTAAGAACCACCGGCTCCTTATTGGCCTTATTAACCGCCTTCAGGACCTGTTCAATATTTCCTTGGGATTGCTGACTGTTCGGCGGTGTTGACAAATTTACGCCGGACAGTGCGCTGGTCATCGGTTGCAATGTACCATTTGGTAACAAAAAACATGGCGTATCGGGATTAGGGATCCCCGTGGCGGTTGACAGCGCGGGAAGCACACTTGCCGACCGAAATAAGGAATAGGGAACTATTATTATGGGGTTGGTGGGTAGAGCTAGGAAGGGCTGTTGCGGAGGAAGTTGGGGTGTAGGGGATGGGGGAGTACGACATGAAGAGGTATCGACGGGACTGGTTGGAGATGAGCCTGAAGTGCAACTGGATGGAGGAGCGGCTGGTTTCACGATATGCCTGAAATTAAAATAAAACAAATCCATTAAGTATAAGCATAACAAACATCTCTGTATGTATTTTAAATCAGACTTACTGCAGTTCACTCGTAAAACGGATTTTTTAAGAATTAAATAAAATTAAAATATAGGGTTAATAAAAGTGTCTTTTATCTATTAAAAAAAACCTAATTTTTTTATCGTTTGTGAAACGAGATAATAACAAATTTTGCATAATTAACATTGTCGATATCTGTTATGTATGCCAGCCATTCATTTCGGAATATCTCGAAAACGGTTCTTACGGTATTTTTTAAAAATTAATGCAATATAAATCGAAGTATTAAAAAAATAAAAAAAACATCCCTAAATATTTTGACTGGTCTGGTTAAAAAGATATTGATTTGTGAACGTTTACTAGGTCTGTTTGTTATTAAAAAATAGTGTACACTATTTTATTCTTTTTTTACGTAATCGCCCTTATGGAAGGTTTATATTAGGACTAAGAGGGTCCAAAAAGTGTAAACTAGTGTAAAATATAACTAAATAACGAACAATAAATAAAATAAATTTTTGTTAGAGAGAAATGGGCGAGTTCGGCGCGGATGAGACAAAGATAAAAGATGTTCATCCAAGATTGGGATTTGAATTGTGGACGGGCCGGACTTTACTTACGGCGGTAAGTAAAGTCCGGCGATAGTTTGTGTACGACTGTCGCAAGTGAACTACCTTAAGAAATAGCTTCTCCCACAATACCTACACTTTTTTCCTAATCTTTAAAACAATAAAAAAACTGACAATTTCATGAAACTTTAGGTACCAAACTTTTTTATTTACTTCAAGGTGTTTCTTTAATAGTTAATAAGACCCGTGCATGAGCACTTTAAAAATAGTGTTTTGGTATTTTAATATAGAGCTTCGTCTAACGATGACTGAAGAGGGTCATATTTGTGGCTTTCCCCATATCAAAAAAAAAAAAAATCCGTAAAAGTATAAAAAACACTTAGTAAAATGGTTAGAATTAAAATAAAAGAGATACGACATAAAATTGACATTTTTTAATGGGACGCTTCATTTATTGGTTTGTTTTTAAAAGCGTATCACTTTTTCGATACGATTCAATAAAAAGAATAATGAAATGCTTCCAAAAACAAAGTAATAAATAACATGTTCCATTAAAAAATAATAATTTTATGTGACAACACTTTTTTTAGATTCTATGAAAAAAGATGCACAATGTGGCTATTTTACCTTTTTTAATACAAATAATTCTACAAATTCAAAGCTGTTCAGTCCTCGTTGGATGACCCTGTACATGAAATAGACAGAAGGCCTTCAAATAAAACATTACTATCTCCTTAAAAATTACATGTAGTATAAGAGGCCACAGCACCCCGATTTAAATTTTTTAAAGTGGTTCTTGGAATAAATTAAATAGCTTATATCAGTTAAGTTTTTTATTTTCTAAAAGATTTTATCTCATACAAGATAAAAAATTGCTTTATCTGGAAATATATTAATTACTTAGAACTAGGTAAGCCAAGATTTTTGGTGATTTAATTTAGTGATGTCTACTAAATGATGTACCCAAGTAAGGTCGCAGTATTATGTAATAGTAACTACTTAATGTTGATCTTATTTCACATTTTATTATACGGTTAGTGATGTTCTCATAATGATAATTTGTCACCAATAATTATTACCTGCAATTGTATGTGCCATCACCCAAAAATTCATATAATGACCAAATAAAATTATATAACCAGAACTAATCAGAGCTAACCTGAACTAACCGAATTAAGTGATGCTATCATTTTGGTGACGGGGAATATAATTCATCCGGTGGCAGTTTTACTATTTTGAGAACACAGTTATTGTTTCGAGCTTCAAAATTTTTCTTTAATACACTGGTCAAGAAAATTAACGGAACACCTCTTAGTCAATTTGTAACGTTTGAGGCGTTAATTACATTCAGATCAAGCTTACATATTTTAAAAAACACGCATTTTCTCACAATAAGTCAAAGAATGCGTCATTTGATTGATCATTTATCCCTAGGCAAAAATTTATAAATTAAAAAAAGTACAAAAAACAAAGTGTCAAATATATAATATATCTCCTTTAATATTAACCCTATCAAAAATATGTATATAACTTTTTATATAGACAATTTAGTAAGCTGTATTTTTTGTTCCACAAAATTTTTTGTATCTCTTATAGTTTTTAAAATATTAAGGATTATTTTTAAATTTTAAAACGTCAGTATCTCAAAAACTATAAAGGGTAAAGAAATTTCGTCTGACATGAATTATGTATTTTTACAAGACCTTTAATTTAAGCTATATAACCTTTTTGCCTAAAAACACCAAGCTAATATTTTACAAGTTTATTAAAAAGTTATCCGGTATTTTTTTTTGAGTAGTGTATTTGTTAAATTATTTTTTACAGTTATAAAAAATCTTAAAAATGCAGGATTCATACTTTAATATAATGTGTACTTCCTCAAGTGCTGTGTTTTAATTTTTAATAATTTTTGGAAAATTTTGAAATAAACATATCAATTCTAGAAGAAAATAATTGCTTCATTTTGCCCTTCACACCGTTTATTGCTATGAATAATCTATGTGCATAAGTCGTGGTCTTTTTGTGAAATCCCTCTCTTCCTGAAAATCCTAGTCACTTGATAAACCGTTAACATATGGGAAAATATAATCACTCGCTTCTAGAGAAACCCCGCTGGCGAGCTTCTTGACAGTGTTGACGCATGTCTAATATAATCTAACGAATTTGCCATAACGCAAAAAATTACATTTTAATGTAATAATTTGGAGTCTTTCTCAATACGTCCCCGCATTTTTACGTCTGAAATATAATTGGGAAAAATAAAAAGCCGTTTTAACTAACCAGAACTAACCATGACCGACTAGAACTTTTGAATTTGTCTAAATTATTTGTAGAAGTTATAAACAAAATTTTAACAACGTATTAGAAAAAACCCGGGAAATATATAATAACGCTTTTAAAAATTTTTATAACTTCTACCATATCAAAAATAATAAAAATTTTGTTAATAACTTCTATGTAGAGATAATTTAGACAAATTCAAAAACTCTAAGTTCTAATCGGTCATGGTTAGTTCTGGTTAGCAAAGCAGCTTTTTATTTTCCCCAATTATATTTCAAACGTTAAAATGCGGAGACGTAATAGAAAAGACCCATGACTTGCTTTTTTTACATTAAATGCATCGTTTAGAAAAAGCTTACTTTTCAGATTACGCGCTGAGTCCCTGCATAATAAAGCATGTTTGATGTGTCAACACTGTCAAGAAGCTTGCCAGCAGGGTTTCTCTAGACGCGAGTAGAAAATAATCAAGCTACACAATCTGACGATGTTTCGTTGGTTCTGTATTTAATTAATAATTAAAAAAAAAATGAAAGTACAAAACTACAATTTTAAAATTAGGCAGATCGTGGTATGCACAATAGATTCTTTGTGATAAGCCCTGGCGAATTGTGAAGCTTCATTATTTTACATTTTGCACCATATGCAGACGCTTCATAAAATGACTAGGATCTTTATGAAAAGACGGATTTCACTAAAAGACAACAAAATAAATAAAATGTTTTAAATCAAATAATATTAAAATGCTCATCTCTTACCTTGAATTACAATAATGCATCTTATGCGCCCTATAGGTCTTCTGCGAGCTAAATCGTATGTCGCATTCAGCGCAGTACCGATCCTGCACATCGTGTGAACCTGTTTCTCCATTCGGAACACTCGAACTACTTGCTCCACCCGCAGTTACGCCCACTGGGCCAGGCGATACGGTATGCATGCGCATATGCCTGTTTAAACTGACCTTTTTGTCAGCGCTGTACGAGCAATGCATGCAGGTGTATTGTTTAGCGCTGCGCAGTCCCTTATTTGACGGATCTGCGCCGTCGACATCTGATTGGCTTCCGCTTGGTTCGGAACCTGCACCCGATGGTTTGGTGTCCTCGTCTGTTGGTTTATTTGGCCTAAAAAAGGCATGCAAAGAAGGCTAGTATAGTTTTTGATTTTTACTTTCTTTTAGAAAAATTAAAAATAAAAAGTGGATACTGTATGTATTTTTCGTGACGAGCCGTACCTATTCCCATCTTAAATTGGCTTAAAATGGCTACTTAAATATGTAGGTACCAAGTGTTATGTACACAAAAAAAATATGTTACATGGTAGCAAGGTCCGGGTAATTTTAGATAAATTAATCTTATCTGTTAACAATATTCTTAAAAGTTGTATCCGCATAACCCTTAAATTTCATATTATCGAATTATATATTTTGTTTTTTTTTGCAATTGCTTAGATTTGCTTTTGTCAATTTTTTTTTTTCAAAATCATAAATTATATTTTTAAAAATATAACCGTTTTTGTTTGCAGAAGAGACAATTATGTCATATATATATATATATATATATATATATATATATATATATATATATATATATATATATATATATATATATATATATATATTGAGTGAAAATAAAAACATGAAATGCCAAATTAAAAAAAAAATTTTGTGTCAGAGTCTGGTGTTTGTTATTACTTTTTATGAATACTGGTTAAATATAATTAAATTCATTCTGTTGTTGCTAAAAATAAATACAAAATATTTTTTATTAAAACGTATTAAAAAATGAGAATTTTAAAAAAAGCAATATATAGGGAATCCATTTAAAATGTTAATTTAATGACAATCTTTTTTGTTGCAACTCGAATCTTTTTCTTGCGTATTCTTTTGGATTGTACAGGAAAAATACACAAGATGACTATTTTACATTTTAGATCTGTCTCTTCTCAGTCTTCTATAATTGACCCTGTACACATATCAAAATAATAATTGTTTTTCCACTATATTTTTTTGAGTATTGTATTTTGGATTTAATAAAAATTTTAGACAAATAAAAATTAAAATAATTTTTCCCAAAACCGGAAAACAAAACCCAAAAAATTTGTAACTAAAACCCTGAAGGTTACTTATGCATGTTTATCAATAAATAAATCAGTTGATAATACCTTATCAGTAGATAGGTTATCGTTCAGACTCGATTCAAAATAGGGGCTATGGTTTTATCACGCTCCGATTTAGGCTAATCTAAATTTGATACAGAATAAGCACGTTAAAAGATGTTTATTTATAAATAATACTGGTCATTTCTTACGGAATTTAAATCACCAGTCAAATGAGTGACCACAAAATTCCTTGATTTTTAACCACCTGTAACTTCGATTGCATATATTGTAGAAGCTGTATATCCACTTAAATAACCCCTAATTTTTGCATTTAACACGTGTAGGGTTGCTATTCCCTAAATTACCAACCCCAGACGCGGATTGACATTGTCTTTTATGCCACGACGCAACCGTAAAGGGATGTATGTTGAATCACCGAAGACAATGTCCCCAACGATTCGCTCATAAAAGGATGGACATTCTCTCCTGCATAAGACAACACTTGATATACAGGGTGTCCCGTAATTAATTGGACATAGAATAATGTAGAATACCTGACATAAAAATAAAGCGTTTGAGCTCAATATCGCTTAGCCAAATGTTATTGGTTTTCGTTCTACAGGGTGTTAAAACTAATTTTTTACCAAACATTTATTGAAATATCTCAGAATCCACTGGACAGATTAAAGTGAAATTTGGTGTACTCTTATTATTTGAGATGAGGAACACGAATATGATATCTATTTTGCCATTACCACTAGATGGCGCCACATACAACAACATTGAGTGATTAAAATGGTCATAACTTTTTTGACCTCCCTGTACTCACATTTGCGAGTGAAAATAATAAAACAGCATTTAATTTTAGTCAAAAAAGGTATACTTCTTTGATCTCCAAAAAGTAGACCGTTTTCGAAATAAACGCCTTTTTTATTAGGTTTCGCATGAACACTTAATCTAAAATTTAATTAACAGCGATAAATTTAGAAAAGGCTATTGATCATAATAAATGTTCAAAATGTTCACCATCCACTAGGACACATTGTCTAATTCTTTTATTTAAATTTTGCCTGACTCCAAATAATGATTCTTCTTGGGCCCTGATGGTATTGACTCCTTCCACAATCTTTTGCCACAATTCCTGACGGTTATTTATTTTATTTTTATACACAAGTGATTTTAAGTAGCCCTAGAAATAAAAATCTAAGGGGTTAAGATCGGGACTTCGCGCAGGCCACGGATATTCACTACCTCTACCAATCCATTTATGAGGCTAAACATCGTCCAAGTAATTTCTGACTTGCAGTGAATAATATGCCGGTGCACCATCGTGCATATACCAACTGCCAAGTCTTAAATTTAGGGGCACGCATCTTCTAGAAAAATGGGTAGATCATTCCTCAGGAAATTTAGATAACGTTCTCCATCAAGCTTAGCTGGCAATTCAAACGGTCACACAATACAATCCCCGAAGAAAAATCATTGTGTCGCGGCATTTTTAAACAGAAAATAACACAACAAGAACACGCACTATAGCCATATTAAAGACTTACTTATTAATACTTCACCTTGACAGGTCGTAGTTATGAGGTTTTTCATCCCTAAGCAAAGCCCTTTCTTTGCGAAAACTCCGATAATAATTTGTTCATCGCGCAACTTAATAGAAAAATGCGTTTATTTCGAAATCGTTTACTTTTTGGAAGATCAAAGAATATACCTTTTTTGGAGATCAAAGAAAAGTATACCTTTTTTGACTAGAATTAAATGCTGTTTTATTATTTTCACTCGCAGATGTGCGTACAGGGAGGTCAAAAAAGTTATGACCATTTTAATCACTCAATGTTTTAGTATGTGGCGCCAACTAGTGGTAATGGCCAAATGGATATCATATTCGTGTTCCTTATCCCAAATAATGAGAGTACAAATTTCACTTTAATCTGTCCAGGGGTCGAGATATTTCAATAAATGTTTGGTAAAAATTAGTTTTAACACCCTGTAGAACGAAAACCAATAACATTTTGCTAAGCGATATTGACTCAAACCCCTTTATTTTCATGTCAGGTATCCGACATTAACCTATGTCCAATTAATTACGGGACACCCTGTATATGGATGCGTGTGTTGACTTCCGTTTCGACTTTCATCAAGTGAACATGCGTTTGGAAGCCTTAGCTTTTTCGTTGAAATCGACCGCAGTGGCGCGGAAAACAGTGATTTTGATCGTAAAAATCGAAGGGGCTCCCCGCCAGTAATATGGGGTCTTTCTTTGGGGCTAAGCGCTGTGAGGGGTTTGGGGGCCTAGTTTCTGATGTTGTAACATTTTACGTAGTTCACGATCTGCCTATGGCGGAGGATAGGTTGCGCGCGCAGTGTGAGACGTCAGACTGACAGCAAGCTGGTTGTCCCGCAATAACGGGTTGCAGCTTTTGGTTAGACCACCGTTAATTGTGCCTTTCATCGATTAGTTAAGAATTAGTCGAATTTCTGGTACATACCCCGGATTATCGAATTTTCCATAGACAAAGCCCGGAAAGGCTTATGTTGCGAGCATATGACTGGAAGGGGAGCGCTGGCGATACGGCGCTGGAATTAAAAAAGATTGGCAGCCAAAGCCATAATTGGGTAATAGAATAGAATAGAATGCGTGTGAATGCAGTATATTTTGTCACGAGTTGGAGGGACAATATCTTCTGTTTTTTGGCGTCATCGTGTCGACATCGTTTGTTTTAGTTTGCAGTTTAGCCAAATAAAACACACAACCATCTAAACTTTGCTCGAGGTTTAGTAAAAATTTCGCAAAAAATCTACATTTTCTTTAAAATTAAAGGCATTTGAAATATTTGCGTAAAAATTTTTTTAAACTGGCTATGGCTTTTAGAAAAACAAAGGTAACTTAAAAAATATTTTTATAATAAAAACAAAATCATCATTTACATTTTTTTCCAGCAGCAATTTTTAAAAGTTGGAACAACTTAGGTCCTTAATTAACCATGTGTATATTTAGTGAATTTTCTCCTGCGTATATTGTTGCGTAACTAGCAAAAAAGCTCTTTATACATTGAGAGCTGGTATACAAAAATAATACTGTGCAATTTAGTAGTTTAAAATATAAATAGCAATTGCAAATTTTTAATTAAACGGGTTTTAATTAACCTTAAGTGTCCGGGTTTTACCTGGACCTTTTTAAAAAACCCCTCCTGGACGTCCCTGAAACACCTTCCAAGTAGACAAATCCGGGAAAACCCGGACGGATGGCAGTCCTACGCACGTGCGACAATAAGATTAATTGACGCGTGTATGGAAAAAGTGGGATAAATGATTTAAATTTTAAAATTTTTAAAAATTTTTTGGTTTTTTTAAATTTTAAAATTTTAATTTAAAATTTTTTAATCAAAAATCTCTCAGAATTTCAAAAATGTTTCAAGGGAAAAGTTAAATTATTACTTTTATTATTTTTACATTTACATTCAACTCATTTTTTACATTTTTTGATCACACATAAAAAACAAAAAAATTGCCTATTCTACTACAGTTTTTGAAGTATATTTTAGTTTTTAGCAATTACTAATGAAATTCGGAGGTAAAAAGTTTTAAAAAATGCCTGAAATTTGCTAAAGAGTAAAGGGTGATTAAGCAAAAAAACGGACAACGGATTCGGGTTTAGGAGGTTAAAAAGAACAGACAATTTTTTTATCGGATAGTAGAATTAATCTCTTTCTCGCACATGCGTATTGCAAAAATAAGGAGATATATAGCTTCTAGGTCAATAAATGTTTTTTGCACAAATTTATGACTACACAAAAATTTCTTCAGCACTTATACGTTAAATTTTACTAATTCCGGTTAAAGTTACGGGTTTAAAAACATGGTAATTGGTTTTAAAAAATGACTGATAATTTTAAAACTTTTGTATTTTTAAGGGGTTTTTTAAGTTTTGGATTTAAAATTTTTTGGTTTTAAAAATTTTTTTTTTTAAAATTTTATTTTTTTACACAAATTGGAAAAATTTTTTAAATTTTAAAATTTTTTATAAATTTTAAAATTTTTTTATTTTAATTTTTTAATTTTTCAAAGCAAGGTTTTTTCAGCAAAATCGCCTTTCCGGGGTTTGGAAAAATGGAAAAAAATTAAAAAAATTTTTAAAAAGGGTTTTAATTTTTTAAAATAAATTTTTTAAAAAGGGGAAATAGGGGAAATTTGGGGAAGAATTTTTAAAAAAATTTTTAAAATATTTAAAAAAATTTTTCCCCCCTTTTTTTTAAGGACCGCGATTCCAAAAAAACCCGGGGATCCAAAAAAATTTTTTTAAAAAAATTTCGCGGCGGGAACTTTGAAGACAATTTAAAAAATTTTTAAAAATTTTTATTTAAAAAAACCAGGGGGAAACCCCGGTTTTTTAAAATTTTTTTTTTTAAATAATTTTAAAAAATTTAGAATTTTAAAAAAAAAATTTTAATATATTTAAAAAATAAAAAAATTTTTTTTTTTAATATAAATATTTAAAATATTAAAAAAAATTTTTAAAATAAAATTACTTAAATTAAAAAAAAAAGAAAAATTTTTATCAATTAAATTTTTTAAATTGATTTTTAATCCACTAAAAAAAACAATTTTTTACAAGTATATAAAAATTTAAAAATTAAAAATTTGAGAATAAAACGGCGCCTTAGCATTATATTAAAATTTTGGTAACTAAATTTAAAAATTTTAAAAAAATTCCCCAAGTGAAATTTTAAAAAAAGGAAATTTTTATTTTTTAAAATTTTACTATTTTTTTACCTAAAATCTTAATGTTTCCTAACATATTCAGAGCTGGATCCGTTGCCAGTCCAGCTTTCAATCTTATCCTTGGCGGTTTTTCATCAAGTTCAGATTTCCCTGGACTTTTTCGATCATCGTCAGCTCTTGATGCTGGCCGGTCTGGAGTTTCGCTTTTCTTTGGGGGTGCTTCAAGTACTGTCACCATTTTGGCATCGGTGTTGGTTGCCTTAGCAGAGTTGGATTCGGGCAATTCACCCTCAGGAGCACGATCTTTCCATTTAGTTAATTCACCTGCAAAATGGAAAAATTTGACTATATTAAGTTTTATGTCATTTTAAAGGTTTTTTGGGTCAAAAATAAGTTCATCGATTTAACTTGAGTGTCAAAAAATTAGGCTCTTACACTATGCAGTGGCGTAAGTACTAATTCCACTGCGATTTTATATATTTACAACATTCACAACACTTCTGTTATTCATCTTAATCTACTGAATGACATAAAAGAAGAAAAACGACATGACTATAAGGGTATACGGGTTTGTGTTTTTTTGTTTATTTTTAGAAAAAGTGCCTATATACAGGGTGTTACAAATTCGAGTGCATGCATGGGGATCTCGTAAACCGTAAGAGATACAAGGTCGGTTAAATTGAGGCAAAGTTGCGAATTTAGGTGCCTAACAACATGCCTATTAGAAAATTGTAAAATTCCGACTACTTCCAGAGATATCCGGAAAAAAACCGACATTTGCCGATTTTGTTTATTTTTTTTTGACGTTATTCTAAAAGATATGGAAAAACAAAAGACACTTTCACATGGCCACTTTTTAAGCTCTACAAAACAGCGTTGAGATTTTCTGTACGGCGTTTCGTTTTCGTTAAACCATCATCAACTTTATTTTTTTAATTACGGCACTCAATTGTTTATTGCATTTTTTTGAAGCAGTTATAATCCCAATTACAATGATGTATAAAACTTAATATTTTTCTGTTAAATAAACATATTTTCCATAAGGGACAATGAGTAAGACAAGGAACCCACATCATTTCTTATAGGGGCGTCCATATATGTTAATAAATATTAAGTGTTATACATTTTTGTAATTGGGATAATAAAGGGCTCTTAAAAATTAAATAAAAACCCAGGTCCGTATTAAAAAAAAAAAGTTGATGATGGTTTAACGAAATCGAAACGTCGTACGAGAAAATCTTTCAACGCTGTTTTCAGAACAAAAGTGGCATGAAGAAGTCTTTTGTTTTTCCATGTCCACTAAATAACGCCAGAAAAAATAAAAACGAAATCGGCTAAATTTTTTTCGGATATCTCGAAGTACTCGGAATTTCGCAACTTGCAAAAAGTGGACATGGTTAGTTACGCAAATACACAACTTTGCCATGAATTTACGACCTTGTATCTCTTACGGTTTACGAGATCCCCATGCACATTCAATTTGTAACAACCTGTATATACAGGGTGTCCACGACGAACCGACGCGGTCGATTTCTCAAAAACTTAGCAACGGAAAATTTTAAAAATTTAGTAGTTTACTAATATCGATGAGAGCAACTCGTCTAAAATATTTTCAAGATGGTGGCACTTCCGGTTGTACCGGAAGTCGATGCTAACTTCCTTATTTTTAATGGAACACCCTATATATTATTGCATTTTTGGATTCGCCAGAAAATTCTAGATATATTTCGTGTATAATATGCTATACCTAAGTCTAACCGTTTTCGACATATCTTGAATTTTATGTCAAAAGTGACGTTTGCAGACCCCAAAATAAGGAGACATTTTTCCTATACGCTATACTCTATTTAATTTGAGTTGAATTCCTTGTAAAAAAGGCCCAATTTTGTATATTGAGTGGATATTTTGGGTGTAAATTAGTACAGGGTGACTAAAAATTAAGTACAAAAATTAACTGATAAAAAACGTAAAAAGTCAATTTTTTCAAATGGAAACCCCCTACTTTAATATTTTTATCGTATTTAGCATTAAAAAATAAGGTAACTTTGTATTAAGTGGTTTATTCCAAAAATGTATAGTTTTCGAAATAATTAACAACTTAACATTTTGTATTGTAAAAGTGCTATACGGCTCTTTAATTTTGTTATTAGTGGGCAATGACGTCCCGCCGTCATAGCCCACTGACCCTCGCTAAGTTTTTAAGAGAAATTGACCGCGTCGGTTCCTCGTGGGACACCCATACATACGATTGACAAGGCAAAAGCTTGCATGCCAATTTTAATGCAATAGAGTAGGAAACATATGGTATGGCCCCATATTGAAAAGAGAACGACAACAATTTCTCCTGTTCCACTTCCAATACGACGGCGGAAGACTTGACTATTTTATTGAGGCCAATTAACTCAACTAATTTATAGGTATCCACACATTTGATGCCTGTAAATTTAGTTGAGTTAAGAACAACATATTCGACATTACTAACTCCATTACACCAGAGGTGTCGAATGTTAGGACAGGTTTTATAAAAGGCTCGGAATTGCAAAGCTCAGCCGGGCAATGTCTTCGAGCATTTATTAAAATAAGAATGCTTTTGAGTTTATTTTTTAGAGTAATTTTTTTATTATGATTACTGTTAATTTCATAAATTTTTAAAGCTACAGGTTTATTTTTAAAAAGCTGTGCTGAAATCGTTAAATTTAAAAAAATGCCCTGGATCCCCGAGACAAATCAAGTTAGCAGAGTTCTGTTTTAACCATTGAAGTTGTTTCGAAAATCCAATTCGAAACCCTGCTGTCAGATGTGCTCTATCTGTTGTTGTTTCTCCAATAATACGGAAATTAATCGAGAAGGCGCCACCCTGTACACATTCTACAGTTTTTTTACGTAAGGTGTATTTTAGGACTAGGTGTGTACAAAAAGTGTAAAATGGTGTAAAATAACAAACAGACCTCAGACTTAAAGCTGATCTGTTTTGTAACACACGAAATCATTGCTGCAAAATATTTCCGTGCGTAAAAAACAAGTCTTAGATAAAAAGATTTAATATGATGATAAGAGCAGAAAGAATGTAAAAAAAGATCTAACTGTGCACAATTTAAATTAGATTAGGCTCTTATCTTACACTCAAAAAATATTCTGTGTATAAAAATTTCAATTACGTCAACCGACAATCTTTTTAAGATATCTTTAGGATAAAATTATCACATACAATAACTTAAAAGATTAAGAATCTGTAAAGTGTCTACTTAAAATTGTTGTTTCAATAAACAACTTATGTAAGAATAAACAAATTACACATTATTTTATAGAATTAAGCTTTTGTTTGTTTATTAATCTGTAGTTGTTACTAGGGAATATTTGTGTTTGCTAATTTTTAAATATTGCGTTGTTGTAAGGAACGTCACCCTTTAAAATCAAAAATGTGTTTTGACAAACATGGTACTATCTTGCTTTCTCCATCAGTATTAAAAGATACCTTAAACAACCCATAAAATAGAAAATCGTCAAAATACTTTTTAATTTTTACACAATCTTACAGAAATATCAAGACGTAACTCAGTCAGTTGTGTCCGCGTGGGCCTGCGACGAACTGCTTCCATTACTGCGGACATGCCCGACCCATTACATCCTGCTTATCTCTCTTCGCGCCATTTGTAGACTTTGCTGCACCGTAAATCCCACGATTGCATCTTTGCAGGACAATTCTTAGTATGGAAGATTGGCAGAGTTATCGGGAATTTACTTTTTCTTAAACTAGGGTTCAGACACCATATCTAGACCGCGTTTAAAGCAATTGCAACAGAAATATACAGGGTGTCCGGAAAATACATGTACAAAATGGCTTCAAATGAGGTCAAGTAATCAAATTTACGCGTTAAACTACCGAAAATAATCGTCTTTTATGTGTGTTATTACCAAAATATTCTGGAATAGTTTAAGGAATATAAAATATATGAGTTTTGTCATTCATGGCGGCTCTCAAAACGCACCTCTCTTATCCCCGCCTGTCCAATATATACGTACCAGTGTATGGTGTGAAGCCGACTGATAACGCAGTGCGCCGGAAATCGTTTTGCCGTAACCGTGTGCTTTGGTATATCGTGTCCCTAAAAAGTTGATAAATATGTCTGGTAGTCTGGTAATAAAATTTGTTAAAAGAATAATTGTGAAAGTAGAATAAAAGGCGATTTATCGTTTTTTAGATGCCCAAAGGACCATATTAATTTAAATCATATAGATTAGACTATTTTGTTGTTATTTGCATTGAATAACTATAATGGTGATGGGCATAATCGGATTATTTTAAGAATCGAATTATTGAATTATAAATGATTTCAATAATCGGAGTAATTGATGAGGTAAATTCACCTTATTATTTTATTTTTTATTCGTTTGTATTTTAAATTGTTGATTTCCTAAATGAATATGTAACTCGATTCGATGTAACTAAACACAAACACTAAATATTATATACAGTTTGTCATAAAGTCGGGATCCCATAATAATTCGTCAACGGGGATTCTGGACTTTTTGTTTATTATTATTATTATTTTAGTAAAGTAAATTTTCCATTTGCCATAATTTTTATGGTAATTTTTTTTACTTACCGGGCTCACGGCCGATTGCGTGAAATTTTGTATACACCAGGGATGTTTGAAACGCTGATCTTTGAGAATCTGAAGTGCAAATTTTCGTACTCTGCTGGTTTAAGTTATAACGCCCCACTCGAACCTAACCAGCAAATATTTCCCAAAATTCCTCCTTCTTTAAACTGATTACACCCAAAATGGAAGATTTTATCGAAATACACTTATTATTTTATAAGATAAATTTAATTTCACCTTCATTTAACAAATATTTTAATAAAAAAAGCACAACAAGCACTTCCCAAAAATATTATTTTTACTTTTATAAATGTCAACAAAATTGTCTAGAGATTTTAGACTGTTTTATGTTGGTGTACCAGGGACCCACGAAATTATAAAGCGAATAAATTTGAATTATTTTTATTTTTCGCGATCTAAATTTAAAAATTAAGCGCATTAAATTGTTTCGCGGGTCCTGGTGTATAACATAAAATTGTCTAAATACCTAGACAATTTTTGTTGACATTTATAAAAGTAAAAAATATTGCTTTTGGGAAGCGCTATTATTAACAAAAAAATAATTGTTAAAAATAAGGTAGAGTAAATTTATCGTAAATATTACCATAAAATCTTCCATTTTCTGGAATAATAATCAGTTTTAAGGAAGAGAGCGGGGTTGGGTTCAGTGGGGGCTTCTGCTCAAGAAACTATGGTCCGGCAAAATATGACTTCAGATTCATGTTTCCCTTTAAGCCCATGTATACAAAATTTTGAATAAAATCGGCCATTAAAGCGGTAAATTACCTTTTTATAATTAAGTTGTCCTCTCTATTTGTGCCAATGCTATACTTAACTATTAAAATATTAAATCTTATTCGTTATTCCTACATGTTTTTTTCGCGACGCGTTAATCAATTCTGTGGGATCAGGTTATTTTCGTAATTCAAATTAAATCTGAATAATCGCATGATAGCGATTATTTCAATAATCCGGATTATCGATTATTTTTAATTCGAATTATCCCATCACTAGAATATATATTAAACTTTTAAATCTCAAGCTAGGTAAAGTGCTTTGGAATTCACTGAGTTCCACAGATTTGCTAATTATACGCTAGAACAATGTCAAAACCGTATTAGAGTTTGTGTTTTTTTAAAGATGAGGACTTTTCAAACCCTTTTAGAAGTCGCATTCATTCATTACGATTCCATCTGTAGGTTTACCCAGTGAGCCTGCTAGAGAAGGTAAATTTTAACATTTGCTATTAAAAACTTGAGTAAAATTACCTATGTGTACCTTCCAATGTATAATTAGACCATCTTTAGAGTATTGTTCTCATGTCTAGGGAATGGCGTCTCCCACAACTCTTAGCATTCTTGATTTCCTTCAGTTAAGGGCTATTCATGATTCCAAAATTACAGGTAAGCTGTAGGGAATCTGTCGCTTTTTACAGATACTTTTACGGCTTCTGCTCTAGGAAACTGCCTGGTATCGTTCCACCCCTGACAGCTCTCAATAGACGACACGTAGTGTCGTTTTTATACATTTTTTTACAGCCTAGCTTGAGAGGCCCAGAACTTTTCACTTTGTTAGTTCTTTTATCTCTAGAGTGTCCAGGCTGTAAAACCTACTACCACCAGAAGTTTTGAATTTTCCTCCAAATCCTCAAGTATTTAGGACTCGTGTCAATAGACTTCATCTTACCACACTTAAGACACCCACGGTACGTCGGTATTTAGGCCTTCGCCCTTCGTGGACTTCAAGATAAAAAACATCTGCAATATTTTATTTGGCCCTTCTAATACACAAATAAAAATGTTGTGCATATCTACATATTTTGCTAGTGACCCATTAATTATCCGTAAAAGTCTGGTCGACCTTTTTAAATGTTTACAATAAATTTCTATTTTGCTTTACATTATGCAATAGATAGGTAGATAGATAAATATTTATTTGTTTTTTTTTTGTAATGATAAAATAACCCTAGAACTTTAAACCCATTTTTTTTACCTGTAAACTACAAACCGGGGTAAATATTTACCCAACGGGATTTATGCTTTTAAAATCGTTCTAAAAGCGGTAGTCTGACATACTCGAATTTTTTCTTTTGTTATGCCCAAGAGAATGAAAAAGAGCAAATTCAGTGGTATCAAGATTTAGTTGATTTAAAAATTGATTTGAATAGCTGTAAGTACTTAAAAACAGCCAAACCGTCATTTAACATGGATTGAGTTTTATAAGACAGGATAGTGACGTTTGGACTTATTAATTTTTTAATGTAATCTTTAATCGTTAAATTATTTTTCTACCATTTTTCATAAACATACTTGTTTATTTGAGCTGTTTAAACATTTTTTTCTAAAAAATCTTAAAATAAACGTTTAATAGTGTAGAATTTATTTTGTATCTCCCAGATATATGGCGTGTGTTAATGTACATTCAGAGGAGGCGTGTAATGGAGTGTTAAGTAAGTTAAAGGTTAAATTTATATATATTTCATGTTTTTTTTTCTGTTTTACATTTATTATAAATTAACTAGCTTATCCGTTTTAAACTTGAACAAAATTAGTTAACAAAAATACTAAAAAAAATCCATTATTTTCATTTTAGGTTAAGCTTTATTTTACTTAATATGCATTGCTAGGCTATAGGTATAATTATATATTTTTGCCCGTGTAGAAATAGAGCATTTTTTTTCCTGAAAACAGGGAAAAAATTCGAACACTCCACACAGGTGTGGTAAAAATATATTTTGTTAAGTAAGTAGAAAATAAAACGCAATTTTAAAAGAAAAATTACGATCTTTAAATAATGACAGTCCAATTTCACGTGATTATGGATCACCGTTATACGTTTGGCAACATAGATTCCTCTGTAACACCGCCTATTGCAGGTAAAACATTGCTGGAGCTTAAAAATCAATATTTTTTTATATTTTACCATTGGATTATTGTAACATGTGTGTATCCTGTGGCCAAACCCACTTTTGTATCTATCCCTTTTGCCCCTATATCGTAATAGTGAAGATGTGGTGCCGATGGTTGATAGAAGGACTTAGGACTAGAATACCGGATCTATTAATTCTAAGATACCTTTAGACTTTATCATCAAAAATAATAATTATGTTATCTAAACATATCGAAAATCGCTCCTCAACTTTTTAGATTTAAAAAGTTAAACGCGTTGCAAAATATAATAAAACAAATATAGTCAATGATCGATATACATACATACATATATATATATATATATATATATATATATATATATATATATATATATATATGTTTGATATAGTTAATACCTTTCGTTGCACTTTTTCATATGATAACAATTCAGTATCTTAAGGATGTCCACTTTAAAAAAAGTGTTTTTGTTTTTTTTTTTTATTTAAATCAATAAACTATAAAAATATGACATGAGTAATATATTTTAAAAAACAAATAAGCATTTTTGTAGTAATGACTTTGAGGCCCTTTAAACTTCCTCAATAACGAGATAGTTTCAATCTTGGCATACTTAAGAGTAAGCGATCTATTGATTTTTATCGGGGGATATCACTTCAAGGAAAGGGGGTAAAAAAGTAAAGGTTAATATTTTATTAAGGTTTTTTTCTTTTAACAATTAAACTGGGCTAACTTTATTAATTTGAATTTTTTTATCGTAAAAAGTGAGACATGGGACCCAAACCAAATATATGCCAAAATACCAGATGCTATTGCCCCCAAGGGGAACACTTTGGTAAAAAAATCAATTTGGCATTTGTGAAAAAAAGTTGATATTTTTATCCTCAACAGGGGAAATCAAATTTCAAATAAAAATTTTTTTTTTAATATTTATATTTAAATAATAAAACAACGTTCCCAAATTTTAAAACGAATTTTTTTTACCAAAGTGTTCCCCTTGAGGCCAACAGTATCTGGTATATATTTGGTGTGGGTCGCATGTCTCACTTTTTAGATAAAAACAATTGAAAAGGGGTTGTAAAAAGAGAGTTGAATTAAGAGAAAAAATTCGTTAAATAGTAAGTCGATTTCAAAGTCTTTCAAGTAAGGGAATTGAAAAATTATATTATTATTTTTCCAGCTTATTTAAAGTGGAAAGTGGATAGGTAATTTTGTATGTGGGTTTTTAATAATTTCCTCTTTTCTTTTTTCAGCTGCTTAAGATAAAAATTGAACTGGCCTAGTTTGACATTTTTATCATTTTGATAAAGAAATAAAGTGGAGGAACCGAGAAGTTGACTCTTTTATGTTTTTCGCTTGATTAATCTACCTTGCTTTACAGTGTAGTGTATTAGCCAGTAAAAACAACTTTTGCCATTTGTTTCATTTTCCATCAAAATTTTAGGTTAATTTCGTGCATGTAGGAAATAATTTTTTACATGCGGGAGCGTCCATTAATTACATAAGGCGATTTTTTTGACCTCCTTTCCCCTTGGTGAAATGTTGTGAGATTTAGCTTGACTCCCTCCCCCCTCCCTCTCCCCCTAATCTAGTGTAAGATTTTTCAAAATGCGCATTTTTGGTGTAAATACGTTATTCTGTGCTTGATTGGGTTGGATTTATAAAACAGGCACATAATTTGCTTAATAATTTTTTATTTCAAACTAGTTAGGACTAGTTTTTAAAACTACTAAGAACATACATCAAATTTTGGCGACCCCTTAACCCATTTATTGACTTTTTCAGTGCCACATGCTTGGAGAGGCCAGCTCCCCACTTTTTAAAAGAAATTATTAAATTATTATGGGATAAAATTTCATTATTTATCTATACTGTTTCAATAAATTTTAAAATTAAACACTTTTAGTAAAAGTATACACTGATAACAGTTATTTGTTATTGTTTGTGAGATACACAAGCTCCAAAATAAACAAATTTTCTAGAAACCCAAAAATAATTTTTAAAGACCTTCGCCATATTGTCAAGAATGGCGATTTCATTCCTGTTCCGGATGGACCAAATTTTTGTCTCTGACAGCCGATACAACAACTTTTTATTTAATTAAAACCCTTTTTATTAAAAATGAGATACTTTCAAAAACGAAATTGGATATTGGAGTACTCTCTCGTGAATTGAAAGAATTTTCCATTTTGAAATCTATTTATTTTGCTTTAATTGAATCGATTATAAGATATGTTAAATATACAAAAATATTGGTTTAATAATGCTAAGAATTCTTCGCACAAAGCTAGACAAAATTATCAACTTTATGTTTCAAATGTTCTACTTTTATAAAAAAAAATGTTTGATTTATAACTCAACAAAAATATTTAATCATTTACCTGTTAGGATTACAAATACAGCCCAAAACTTCTTATTCGCTTCTTTTATTCGCGTTTTCACTATTCGCGGATTAAAAAAAAAAGCGACTCAATTCCTATATTCGCGGCTAGATTTTCTTTATTCGCGGATCTAATCGAACATACACATTGATAAAAGGATTCCAATATGAGGTATCCAAGAATATCCTTTTGTAAACGCGTCGTCAAATGGACTAATAGCCGAAATTGCGAATGGAACAGATAGAATTAAGTGACAGTTCCCTGAATCGCAATATGAAGATTTAATTGAAACCGACTTGGAGGAAATGTTAAATTCACAGCCCATTGAAGAAGAGGCTTTAACAAGCACGGGAAACATGACATTTAATTTGAAAAATCTTAGTAAAGGTAAGAATGGCAAATGAGCTTTGTGATTTTTTTATGAAAATCTATGTCTATAATCCGTCTACAGAACGAAGTCTTATTTTTAAGAGGCAAATTGCTAATGTCACTGCTGAATATTAGTCTGAATTGAGAGCTTTTAAAACTGCAACAAGAAAAATTTAAAATTCTTAGAAGATAATAATTAATCAATATGGTCAAAAACTTCAATTAAATTCATTTTTTAATATACTTGTTTTTTATTTTGTCATCTAGGAACGTATTACCTATAATCCCATAAAAATTACTATTCCATATTCACGGTTTCAGTATTCGCGGCATATTTACGGAACATATACCCCGCGAATAAGAGCTTTTACTGTATAGGTAGTTTTCATAAAATCAAATTGTCCGTCAAAAACTTATTGCTAGGAAAAGCTAATGTAATATCTAAATACTTTGAAGATAATTTAACATAGATTTATTGCATAGAATCTTTATATTGTCTTTTTTTCCTCATAATATCTTATAGGTATAGTCTGTCTCAAAGTATATCGTTATGGCTTTTGACGGACCATACCCCAATAAACCTTTAACGATTTTATTACCTATTGGTATTGGGTAAACCCATTTGTTCATAAGGGCAGGGGTGGGCCAGGTATTTCTTGAGTATTAACCATTAGGCATATAAATATTTTGGCTAATATTTTAGTGGCAGTGTTGAATAACCGTTTTTACTGTGCCTTTCGAAAAAGTTGTTTTACGAGAATATAATTATATCGCGTCAAAATCATTTGTCATTAGATGCAAAACAGGTTGTGAAAAATGTGTATGAAACTTTAATCAGTAGAGGTCTAATTAAACAAGAAGCTTAAAAGAAACCTGTCTACTTACAAAAACTCCAATATCATCGATAAGGGATATTATTATTAGTGAAGAATTGAACAAAAGAAAAAAACGTAGTGATTTTCAATCTCACCGTATAGACAATAGTGATCAGGACCTAATAAGAAGGAAAATATATTGTCTTTATGAAAGCGGAGTTATTCCTAGCTTGGATAAACTGAAAAAGAAGATAGACGAAGACGAAACCAATATAAATATTAGCCGTGCCACCCTCCATAAAGTTGTTTGTAAAATGGGATTTAAATACCGCAAAATAGACAAAAGACAAGTAGTAATGGAATCGCACAGATTACGCACTTGGAGATTTAATTACCTTCAAGAAATTAAAAGATATAGGTTAGAAAACAGATCATAATTTACCTTGATGAAACATGGTTCGATACACACGACACAGTATTCAAAGGATGGGTTGATTCCAGTCAAAACTGTCAGACGAAAGCACCTTCAAATAAAGGAAAACGCATTACCATAATACACGCTGGTTCAGAAGACGGATTTGTCCCAAACTGCTTGCTGTTGTCTGCAAAGAATATTGAGGATACAAGTGCAGAACTTTTGAAAACTGGTTTCAAAATTATCTTTTAAAAAATATTTCCAAACAACAGTGTTATTGTCATGGATAACGCAAGCTACCACAGCCGTCTGCTACACAAAGCACCAGCTTCATCAAGTTCAAAAACTGAAATCCAGGAATATTTGTTAGAAAATGATATTTATTTTGAATTCAGTTACAAAAAAAAAGCATCTTTTGGAAGTCCTAAATTCATATGCAATTAAAAAACAATATGTATGTGATAATTTGGCTGAACAGGCTGGGTACTGTCTTACGCTTTCTCCGTATCATGTATGTTTAACCCATAGAGCATAAAACCCAAAAATCAGAGCAGAAAATGTTACACCTACTTTAAGTCCCAGTGTTATAATTTGATAAAAAATGTAAGCACATTACTAACATACCATTAAGAGCTGGAAAAATTCACTACAACACATTATAAAAATTGAGGACTCTTACATTTCTATCCAAAACAACATAAATCCTATTGTAATTAATCTCAATGATGACATGACAATATTTAGATTAAAAATGTAATTATATATAGATAATGCAGTTATAAATTTATTAAAACTTTGCATATATTTAATTTCTTATTGTAATTTTAAGATTATATTTACTTAAATAAACAATAAATTATAAATCTTTATATTATTAAAGTCCGTCCCTAATGTTCTGTCCTTTAATACCTACGGATCCGCAGTTTTATTGCTGTCGGCAGGTATAATCCATAAATGAAGGCAAGAGCTAACACGGTATACTTTGAGACATACTATAATTAATTTTTTTTTACCATAGTTTTATTTTATTCTGCTTTGTCGAAAATATGTACAATCTTGACAATAACAATAAAGCAATATTATTATTAATAATATTACAGAAACAGCCTGTATATTAAGCTGTTTTCAAAACTAATTTCAATAATTTTCGTTGCATTCGATTAAGAGATTCATGACCATTATCTTCCATTTATATTGAACACACTGTTTAATTTGTAATAATCTTGAGAAAATATACATACATACTACTTTCAAAAAACATTCTTTCCACAATTAATCCCAACGACCGAGCAGCCAGTAGATCATAAAAAGTGATAATACTCACAATTCACGATGTTTATCTTTCTCGCTCTCTCTTCTTCGTAAACAGACACACACAGACACTCTTTCACGCACAAATTCGAACTGTCGACTGACTGCGTTTTTAGTTTGCCTGAGCTTTAGACCCAAAGAACAACGTGCGAGCTTTCTGGTTGGTTCTTATTGGAGCTTTCGAGGACCGATATAGGGGTCCGAGAGACGCATAGCGGGCTCGTTGATAATAAGATAAGATAAGAACTCGTCTAATCTTTTATCGCACTGGACTGTTTGAATTTGGCATTAGGGTAGTTATCTCTTTGGGTCTGACTTAATAGGTTCTCACTGATATAAAATAAAGTAAAAAAGATTATTGCCTAGAGAGGTTGCTGTAAATGAAAGCATTCATACTTCCAAATAACACAGTAGGGTATTTTTAAGCTTTTTTTCAGCTTAAAAATAAATTTTTTCTTGCTGCGATTTTCGTTTAAATTTTTGCAGTTTAAAATTTATTTCTGCATTCAATAACACTAAAACCTTGGACTTCCATTGTCTTTATTTGTTAATTGTTACACAACGTTTCGGTTAGTGATGTATCTCCAACCGTTTTCAAGTGATAACTAAAAACTATTCTTAAAAGCTACAACTTATGTATATAGTATCCCTTGTTCACCGAAGCTTGGCCGACTTTTCACGGTTCAGCAACGGTTGCCAGATATTCGTAATATCGATGCTAGGCTTGCTAAATACATTTTGGTTGTTTACAATTATTACAGCTTCTTTAAATTTTCTTTTCATTCAGTGGGTTTCTTTATAAATGGTTTTTGCTTCCGACCATTGAAAACGGTGTGTTTTTACCAAACGTGTTCGGCAATTCCCCGACTTCAACATTTCACTCGTTTCGTATGTTTTTGTGTCTTTAACCCTAACTTCGAGTGTCTTTTGTTTCCCGATGAAAACCTCACCCATTAAAGAATTCGGTAGATACAGTCATTATTTGAAACACAAACGGATCTTTTCCGAAGTTCCTTTTTTAATATATGGAATTGTCATAAAAATTTGGTTACGTGGAGTCTCGTTCAAGTTTCTGGTCTTGTTTTGGTATTTTTGATTGTTTTCTTTACTAGTCTTTCACTGTTCCGTTCTGCCCAAATCCCTAGTTATGTTACCTATTTCCCCTTGCAGGAAAATTTCCCTTTCTATTACATAAGGCAACTGCCGATTATATAGAGTACGTATAACCCCTGTTTGGTTTCGTTAGATTGGGTTTGAATTCTGGGGTAAATATTGTCCAGTGCGGGTAGGTTTTGTGTATACCGAGGTTTGTATAGCAACTTTTTTTGTAGAGATATGACTGAGTGGTCCAATTTTCATTTTCTACGTTTCGGGTTTTAGAATCATCATCAACTTAATTTTTTTATATGGACGCCATATTGGATTTTCACGCAGCCAAATAGTCCTTTTATTCTGATTTCAGCAATGTATAACATGTTATAATTAGGTTATAACTTCATTTATTTCAAAAAACAAATATTTTCTCAGTTGGCCTTGATTCCGGCGAACTTCATTTTTGTAAACAATAAAATATTAGTAATTGGCAAAATAGATAAGCTGAACAAATATTTTACAGAAATGGGTTCGCGAACATAGCTATAACGTTAATACCCGTGATACAACAAAACTACGTAACAAGTTAATTAGAGTAAGTGAAAACAAAAACAATGAAAGAGTGGCTAAACCAATATTTCTATACTAAAATGAAGATGTAAAATAACGACCCAAAATTCAAAATGTTGAAATCATATTTCTCAACATATTAACGATATTTTTTTAAATAGATCCTAACTACCCCTATGAATGGTTGACTTAGGAATGTGGAATTCTGTCTGTCAACATCCCTGTGAAAGATGTTGGATTTTCTTTAAAATGTTGGTTAACTGCAGCATCACGTTGTCGATTTTCTTCAACGTACTTCTTAGGTCAATGGATTTTTAAAACTTCCGAATTTAAGCAAATTTGTAACCAGTTTCAAGTATGTTAGTGTAGGATGCTGCCTTTCAGGAAAATTGTCGAAATGCGTTTGCACAGCTATATTAACATTTCTATTGGTTTGGAAATAACGTTGCAAAATATCTAGTTTTTCTTTAAATAACTAACAATTTTACAAAGTTGAAAAAAAATTAATAATGTACCCGAGCTAACTTGATAATGACGCTAGATGACATTTGCCGGAATCAAGGCCAACTGAGAAAATATTTGTTTTTGAAAGGGATGAGGTTATAAACTCCTAAACTATAACATGGTATACATTGTTAAAACAAGAATAAAAAAGCACTATTTGGCTGCGAAAAAATCCAATATGGCGCCCATATGAAAAAGTAAAGTTGATGATGATTCATCAACTTTACTTTTCATATATGGTTCCTGTTGTTGTAACACGGTATTAACGTTATAGCTATGTTCGCGAAACCAATTTCTGTAAAATATATGTTCAGCTTATCTATTTTGCCAATTAATAATATTTTATTGTTTACAAAAAAAATTACGTTCGCCGGAATCAAGGCCAACTGAGAAAATATGTGTTTTTTGGAATAAATGAGGTTATAAACTCTCAAATTATAACATGTTATGCATTGTTAAAATCAGAATAAAAAGCACTATTTGGCTGCGTAAAAATCAATATGGCGTCCATATGAAAAAATAAAGTTGATGATGATTCTAAAAACCCGAAACGTAGAAAATGAAAATTGACTACTCAGTCAACAGCTACAAAGTTGCTATGAAGAAGTTTTTACAGATTTGAAAATTTTTTTCACTTATAAAAAAAATATGGCCGATTTTCGAAAATGCATGTTTCAGGTTTCAAAATTTCTCAAAAACCTGAATAGATAAAACCATGTAGTAAACTGGATTAGCTTACTTACATAATTGTCCAAAACTTTCCCCATTTAACCGATTTTCTATCTATCGTGGTTTCCAAGATCCCCATACATTCCCCACCAATTTGGGACACACTGTATGTCCATTATTTTGTTTAACTAGAACGTCGACAAAAGGTAGGGCCGAATTTTTCTCTTTCTCCATTGTGAATTTTTATACAAGGTCGAAGGCAATTTAGATGTTTTAAAAAACCTTCAGATTCTTCGCCATTACCTGTCCATACAATAAAAGTATCGTCAACATATCTTAGCCAAACTTTTGGTTTGATTAATGCAGTTTTAAAGAAGTCTTTCAAAGTGTAGAAACAGTTCGAAAGTTTTCTTGCAGCAATTTTTTTAGCATGCAGTTTCTATATAAAAATTTTATATTCTAATATTTATTGCATTATTGCTGCAATTTGTGTTTACAATTAGGTTTGCCAGCTTGTTTTTTGTGAACACAGTCATTCAAATACATATTTAATTATATTTCAAATTGCAAAGTATAAAATAAATGTACAAATAATTTTTTCAGTTGTTATCTATACATAAGTATATATAATTTGCTAATGTGGATATATTTATATGTAGGTAGGTATATATATTTATTTGTCTGTCCACGTGATTCTGAAGCTATGGCTTGAGCTAAAATCATGAAATTTGGCACAGTGGTAGTCTTTAGCAGTGGCTAGAGCCTAACGAAGCCCGTTTTTGAATTTCACCCGGGACAAAAATGGGAGAAAAAGTGTTTTTACCCGTTAGCCGTACGGAAGGCGTCTTACGGAGACAGATGCTAAAGATCGAACGCTGTTAGAATGACACCGATACGTCACGGTTTTATACGGGTTGCCATATGAGACCGTGACGTATCGGTGTCGATCCCAACGTTCGATTCTACTAATATTGTCTCGCCTGGCGGAGACAGGCTTTTCATCTAGTTTATAAATAAATTTATACCAACGTTTGATGCTCTTTTAGATTAAGTTAAATTATACTGTCAAAATAAGTTAAAACTAGTATCTTAAAAATAACCTAAGTATTCAAAAAAATAGCCCGTGAACTGCAAGAAAAGAAGCTTCTGCCGTGTTCTGCTTGCATGAAAAAAATTGCAGCAACTGTTAAGAATCAAAAAGTGCATGTGTGCAGATAAAAAAATTTCAACAAGAAAGAATTTGTGCTATCGGTCAATATGTAATAAAAATACGCCCATGATGATATCCGAAAAACAAAACGTTGGATATCTCTATCTGATGAATAGAAAATAAAATTTATTTAAAATTATCTTTACAAAAAAAAAGTCGGATAAAAATAATAAATATAAAATTAAGAATTTTCAATTTTTTTTCGGATATCTTGCGAATAAGTCATAGAACAAGATTTTTAAATGGCGTTTAAATGAGTACCAAATTGCACAACTTTACTATAAGCAAATCAAGCATATACCTACTAGAGGCAGCCTTGCCGTTCGGTAATGCAAACAAGGGTGTGAGAGAGAAGAAAAATTGCAGTATAACCTGTCTCCTTGGCTGCAACATGCTGATTGGTCGGTAAAAGAAGTATATATACCGCTTTGCGTGCTGTTTTGTCGGCCCCTCCCCGTCGACCAAACGGTAGTTTGGAGCGAGAGAGAAAATTTATACTGCGATATTTCTTTCTGTCTAGCGCGCTTATTCGGCTGCATCTAGTAGGTATATGCTTAAAGATTACAACTTTTTTTTATAACCTACGGTTTCTGAGATCCTAATGATCATCCATAAATTTGGAACACCCTGTACACTACAGCAATTATATTATTCACTTATCAGTTTCTTCTACTCCCACACCTCTTCTTGCAATACTAGGAATACTTAGACCGAGAAAATCTAAATCAGAAATCTCGATCTCCCGAGACTTTGCATTCCCCAGCCTAATTAGAGATTTCTTATCGTATGTAGTTCCTGTCTTAGGGGGAAATTTTAATTATTAATTTCTAATGTTAGAGATAAAGTAAGATAAGAGTTGCAAAAAAATGATAATAGACAAATTAAAAAATCTTTCTAATGCCTATTTAAATTAGTTTTTATAATCAACAAGTTTTATCTGAGTCATTTGCATAATTAGTTTCATTATAAACAAAATAACTTAGGTGATGACTTATTTTATGAAAAATATATTTTATACGTTTTTCCCCAGATAAATCAGACATGAAAAATAAGTTCAAAACTTCTTAAAAAATTAAACAAGCTATCAACATTTCCGTGACAAATCGCCACCGTTTTTAAGCTATAAAAAATCAAAACTATTTAAAATAAAAATCAAAATTAAAACCTAAAAATTATAAGGATGTTTTAACATTTGTGACATAGAGTCACAAATGACAGATCTAGTTGCTGTGACATGTGACATTTATTATTTAAGGGTAGACAAGAATTATTTAAATTAAAAGAAATTGAAAGTACAGTACATTCCACAATGATTCGTCGATTTCTCGTTTTACCTGCTACTGTTAGTCGTAAAACTCCATAAACTTTGGGTACCCGCAGGTAGGTCCGGACTTAAAATTTCCTTTATTTATTATTGTAGCTACTTTTTGGTATATCATGTAGGTTAAATGCAAATTGCAGATGTTCAATATAAAACAGAGTCTTTTTATCTTAGTTTATCAGTCGTTTGGAGTTTTTCAAGGTATTTTCATGTGTTATTGAGCATCCAAAATAGCTAACCTAAACTATTGATATTAGTAGGAAATCAGGACCTGTACCCTTTCAAAAGGTGAGGTGCCTACACAATAGATATGTATTTGGCTAAAATGCCTAGAGGCATTTTAGTTTATTTATAATTATTATCAAATGTATGTTCATAAATTGTGAAAACCTATAATCTTAATATATGTTTGATGTTCTTTTATGCGTTTAGCTAATGGTTTGGAAGTTTCATCCTTATAAAGTTTATTACAGTCGCAATATATTTTATAAATATATTTTTTTGAATTTTTATTTATAATATATTATTATTTGGTTTTTATTATTAAAGATCTTATAGTTTTTTGTGTTTTAAAGACAGTACGAATGCTAAATTTTTTCCATATTCGTTGAATTTTCTCTGAAAAGGCAGAAATGCATCTTAGAAATATATTTTAATTTTGTTTTAAATTTGGTTAGTTAAAAAACAATTATTTATAAAATTAAGAAAATAATAATTATTTTATACTTAAACATCTATTAACAGTTCTTGTTTCGTGTTAATATTTTGATTAGAACAAACAATACCTAATCTATTATATGGACTTCTTACAATTTTATTTTTAATAGTAATTTGATAATTTGAGTTAAAGTTTAAAAACCATGTAGATTTTTTTTATCAAAACGCCAAGAAAAGGAAGTTGTAAAGTTATTTTTTTTTTAATGTACTGTGCATTTAAACATAGTAAAAATCAATTATTCGCAGTAATATCTGGTAAACAGTAGAAGAGACAGCAAAGGTAGAGTAACAGTGCGTATTTTAAAGCCATAATGTAAACTTAAGACCTTTTCTAAGTGTGTAAACTGACAACTATAAGAATAAGTAGCTAATATTTAATAGGGTAATTAATTAAGGTATTTAATGTAGGGTAAAAAATATATATTTTTTTAAATTTCAAATAACTAAATTTCTAAATGTTGGGAATTTGTTTACTGATTTCAAGGCGTAATTTTGAAATTTTTATTTTTTTCTTATAAAAAATGGTTACCTGGTGACGTATGCTGTCAAAGTTATAATCATTTCATAATCAAAACATATCCGATCAACTATAGGTATTTATTACCATGGTTTAAACCTTAAAATGTGTTTAGTAAATATGGCTGTTTAGATAGAAAAAATGGGCCCGTTCTATTATTTTTAATAGTAAAAAGTAAAACTCAAAAAGGTTTAATTTTCGTTTATATGAACTAATTTAATTTGGTTTACATCTTTATTAAACTATATGTTTGTCTGTATATTTTTTAACCACAGTTTTTTACATTTTGACACCTATTTAACAAATTTTAAGAACTTGCAAAAAAAAACGTGGTATTTCTAATAATAGTTTTCTTGCTGTTTAATTTTCCCATATTACCATTTGAACATATTACAATTAGCAAATATATGCACATATGCAGGGCCGCCGCCAGATAAAAATTTAGAGGGAGTTAAAATAATCATATTCATTTAAATTCCTAGGCAATATTGTAAAAATTAAGGATTTAGAAGGGAATTGTTTTATTTTAAGTAATTTTAAAAAACTCAGGTGGGGTTGACGGACCTCCCTGACCCCCCCTATAAGCGGCCATGAATATATGTAAATCAGAAAACTATGCAATTTTCTTTACAAAGCACCAGTACAGCTCAAATATTTAAAATATTTTCTCGATACAAATTTAAAATAAATCAAAATTATCTTAGAGACATTGACAGTCAATTAGAAAAGAAACTTAAGTTCCCAAACAACCATAACTACCTTATTCTAAGTAAAACAAAATTCTCTATTATTAAAATTTTCTTTAAATTACTCACCTTAACCAATATATTTAAAAAGTAGTAGAAAACGCCACACTTTGACGGAATATTGACTTTTTGAATTTTTGGTATTACAGGTATTTACTGTTACCTTTTTCTATTTCCTTTCCCTACCAATATACCAATGTTTTCTGGCATGATACAGCGTCAGGAATGGACAGATATCCTAAACACTTCTATTACTTTAAAGACTGCTTGGGCAGATTTTATTGATTTGATATTGTATTGTTTAGACTGTTGCTGTCCATATAGAGCTCAAAATTTTAATGGAGATAAATACCACGAACGGCCAATAGAATTGGTATACTAATGATCTTAGAAATATTAAAAAAGAGCTAGATAGGCTATTTTGGATACAAAGATACATTACGAAGGTTTGGAAAATAGTTAATAATAGATTAAATAGGGGGGACAAATAATTTCAACAAATAAACCTTAAAGTAAATAATAGTATTATAAGTGCACCGGTTGAGGTTGCAAATGAATTTGTTAATTATTTTAGTAGCGTCTCTATAAAAAATTAGAATAGGTATGGTTGCCTTGATTTGCAGTCATTTTCCAACTTTTCCATTTGTGGCAAACTCAATTGTAATTGAGTCAATAACTGAGTGATTTATTGAAAAAAATAGTAATTTAAAAAACAAGAATTCAGCAGATTTTGACGATATCAACGTAAAACTTCTTAAGGCAATACAAGAATATATTTCCTTTCCACTGGTTTTCTTAATAAATCAGAAGTCAAGAAGAATTTTTCCAACAATACTTAAAACCGCAAATGTTATCCCAGTATATAAAAAAAAACGAACGTGGCGACAAAGGAAAATTATCGACAGATATCAATTCTTAGTATCTTCTCAAGGTTACAGAAAAAACGGTGCATGATAAAATAATGGATTTTGTTCTTAAATACAACATTTTAAATAAGTGTCAACATGGTTTTGTACCAGAAAGGTCAATTGAAACAGCAACATACAGCGTTTTAAACTATGTGTACCGTAATCTTGTCAAGGAAAATATGTAGTAGCTCTATTTTTGACTTGTCCATAGCCTTCGATACAGTAAACAGGAGTATTTTGCTCTCAAGCTGTACAGCATGGGTATCAGAGGTAGGTTATCTGAATGGATTGACTCCTATTTGTCTGGGCGTGAAATGGTGGTAAAAATATGATGGTGTTAAGTCGGAACCAAATTTGTGGGTATGGGAGTTCCTCAGGGCTCTGTACTGGGGCCACTACTATTTTTGCTCTGTATTAACGATCTGCCGCAAAATATTGGCACTGGAGGTGTTACAATGTATGCCGATGACACCACGGTAGTATTAGCGGCGGATACCCCGGAGGCTCGCGAATCACATTGGGTAACCTGTCATGATGGAAGTTTGGTGTAACAATCATCTTATAATTAATAGCACTAAAACTACATACATGAATTTGTTTATTCGAAAGCCATTACCATCAACAAAATAATCAACAATATCAAATTTTCAGACACTGCAAAATTTTTTGGGAACTATCATTGATTCTTCATTGACCTTTTGCCTATCACGTCGAGTATGTTTGTTCGAAGCTAAATTCAGCATATTATGTATTCTTAATCTTAAGAATACACTGGATGGATCTGGGTTAATTTCCGTGTACTATTCACTGGCTTACAGCCATATTTCTAGTAATATTGTCTCCTGGGGAAGGTAGTGGTGCACTAGGTAGAGTTTTGTGGGACAAAAAAGAATATTAAGACTTATATTTGTCACCAAGCCACGCTTGAAAGTTGCAGGGCCCAATATTTATTTCAGAAAAGAATCATTACTTTTTGCCTTCTGTGTTCATTTTTAAGTGTGTGTCTTATGTGAATGCAAATGGGGGTGTTTGGAAGGCTCAGACATCTAACTCTCTTACAACACAAGAAACAATACAAGGATCGAAATTCCTTTACACAGGACGTCATTTTTTAAAAACTCTCCTTTTTACAGCTGTCTTACCCTTTTTAATAAGCTTCCTCAAAATTTAAGGCATATGCATGGGGGAGTAAATTTAAGAGTGCAGTTGGGCAGTTTCTAATTTATAAAGCATTTTATTCAGTTGCCGAGTTTATGCTACACTAAGCGTTTTTTGTTAATGCTTTTGTCTGGTTTATTTATATCTCATATTTTTATATGTACATATTTTTATTTTTACTTTATACTAAATATGGTTTGTTTTATAGCGTAGGTGCAATTTTTATTTTCTGTATGATATTTGTCTTTTATATTTTTAATGTTTTTTACATATTTATTTGTTTGTACATTTTTATTGTTTGTCAATGTTTTTGTATATATGACGGTATTTATATGATATTTTATTGATTTTGTTTTCTATATATTTATTTTAATTTTTTTTGTAGTGACGATCCTTTATACTTAATGTATATTTTATGGCAATAAATTCTATCTATCTATCTATCTATCTATCTATGTATTTAACTAGCAAACTTCTTATATAAATTAAAGTATGTCTGTTGTCACTAAAAATAAATATGAAATTCTTTTTTTTAAAGGTATTGAAAAAAATGAGACTATTTAAAACCATGTTAATTTTATGTCGTATTTCTTTTGTTTGAGGGGGAAAAATGCACAAATTATTGGACTTTTTTTAAATCTAAGGAAAGCCACAAATATGGCTCTGTTCAGGACTTATTGGATGGCCTTGTACATTCACATCGTATGATTGAGAACACTTTAAGTAAATAACGTGTTTATTAAAAATACAGTTATTTTATCCCACACTTAACACTATCTAAAAACAATCAAAACAGAACGGATTCGTATAAATTTTTTAAAAGGTCAAGAGTGTAAATAATGTCTGGCTTTTATTAATAATATATGCAGATCTCAAAACAATCTTCCTCACTCATCTCCACAATTGCAAATATATTTGTGCAATCGGCGACCATTAGCATTTAAGATCGCTATTAGTCTGATAAGCCATTACGGTATTTAAATGTACGAGCGCACACACTCTACAATTCGGACAACTATGACTACGTTACCAAATTTTTAATATTCTTACTTAAAGTGTATTTATTCATATTTAAACAAAGAAAAAACCAGTTATAAAAATTTCGGTAGCTTATTTACATTACGTTTGAAATTTTTTTTTCACGTTAAAATAATTATTCCTGATTTATTTCAGGGGGTCTCCAAACTTTCCAGCCTTAGGGCCATACTGATTACTCCAGTAAGTTCCGAGGGCCAAAACCATATTATCATTGTTGCCGGTGGTAAAATTGAAATAGTCCACTGATGAAAAAAAAGTCCGAAAAAGTACACAACGTTTAAAAAGGCTGCAAATCGGACTAAAGTCCGAAAAAGCGGCAACACTGCATATTATTAATTTTCCTGTCTTTATCTGTAATTTCTAGATTAGTCGTAGGTACGAGCCATGAGGGTAACGTGACACGACATCTGGTGGACACAAGCGGAAATAGGTAGTACCTTCTATCGCTAACAGATGGCGCTAATAGCATGTACAGAATAATCTCGTTGGTTCGAGAAAGTTCTGGTGTCTTCCACTCACTTCTAGATGGCAGTAATTGGAATATATAAGAAGGCTAGTGGCGCAACCACAAGTCAGTTCCTATGACACTGTTGTTAAATAAAATATTGCATACCTCCTTAAAACGTGTTTGTGCGTGTTTAAGTTTAAGACATCTTTATAACAGTATTTTGATTTGAATTGTTGCTTTTTGTGTGTGAATTAGTAGTATGGAAAAGAAGCGAAAAATTGATAGTGAATGCAGAAAATTCAAAGATCAGTGGAACATTCAGTATTTCGTAATTGAGTCCAGTAACAAGGCGCTATGTTTGATTTGCAATGAAAGCATAGCCGTTCTCAAAGAATATAACATTAAACGTCATTATGAAACAAAACATTTTCAAAATTACTCAAAATATACAGGAAGTTTGCGGACAGAAAAATTCGAAGCTATGCAGCGCAGTGCAAACTGAACAAGAGGCTGCAACTCGTGCCAGCTTTCGTGTGGCTCTTGAAATTGCAAAACGTGGAAAACCATTCACCGATGGAGAAATGATCAAAGAATGCATAATTGCAGTAGCCGAAGAAATGTGCCCTGAAAGATAAATTTATTAAAAACTGTCAGTATGTCAGCAAACACTGTGGCTCGAAGGTGAAAACATCGCTGAAAATATATCCTCTCAACTGTTCGACAAAAATGGACATTTTGAGTGGTTTCTTTGGTTGGATGAGTCAACGGATGTGTCAGATACTGCTCAGGTGTTGATTTATATTCGAGGAGTAGATAAAAGCTATGAAGTGCACGAAGAACTTCTTGATATGTATAGTATTCATGGCACAACTACTGGTACAGATATTTTTAAAGGAGTTGAAATGGCCATTAATCAAAAGAACCTTCAATGGAAAACTTGAAATGTATTACAACTGATGGAGGCAAAAACATGAGTGGGAAAGATAAAGGAGTGGTCGCTCTTGTGTCCAAAGGCTGTAAAAATGACGGTGGTTCAAAACCATTAGTCTTACATTGTATCATTCATACAGTCTTTGTGCGGAAAATGTTGGATATGTCTGACGTTCTGAAACCAGTCATATCAACTTGTTAATTTTTATCAGATCTTTTTGGGGTGAATCACCGACAATTCCGACAATTTATTGAAGAGGGTTGGAGAAACTGACTTACTTATCATACTGCCGTACGCTGGCTTAGTTGTGGGAAAGTCCTTCAGCGCTTTTTGAACTTCGAGCAGTGATCGAAATTTTTTTGAATGAAAAGCATCGCCCTCTTACTGAATTACAAAACAACGCATGGCTGTGGAAGTTAGCATTCTATGTTGATTTGACAAAACATGTGAACAGAACTGAATTTGGGATTGCAAGGAGAAAACCAGCATCCTTCCTGATTATACACTAATATCAAATCATTCCGGAAGAATTAGAGACTGACTTTCAATCACAACTACGAAGTAAATGATTTTCACATTTTAAAACATGTGAATATTCAGCCACACTACTGAGACTGGAGTTTCCTATCGATTTTGCAATCGAAACTTTGAGTCTTTGAAGATAGAATTTTGATACTCGTTTCTCGGACTTTGATGCCATTGCGAATCAAATTAGATTTTTTCAAGAGTCCTTTTGATACTGACATTGAAACCCTAGCCCCGGAACTTCAAATGGAAATGATTAATCTACAATGCAGTGATATAATTAAGAACAAATATCAAAACTCATCTTTGTTGGAATTTTATAGAGTCTTCCACTGACACAATTTGATAATTTGCATAAATTTGCTCGTGGTCTGTTTTCTGTTTTTGGTACTACTTATTTGTGTGAGAAAACCATCTCCAAAATGAAGTACACAAAAAAATGTTTACAGATCGAAATTAACTGATGAGCATCTCAAATCTCTTTTAATAATTGGTACAAGTAAAATTAGTCCACAACTACAAACTATTGTCAGTGAAAATCTCAATTACATAAATCTCATTAGTATTTCATATGTCATTATGTTTGTTATAAGTTATGTGATTATTTAAAATGTATAAAATGTTAGTTGGATTCATTTCAATAATTTGTTAGTTGTTATATACTGAAGTTAAATTTTCTGCATATTATACATGTCTTTACTCATTACAATTATGTGTTTCTTTATCCAACTTATCACAAAAACAATAACAATAAGCCTACAAGAATGTTATGAGTTAGCGGAGTTAGCCCATGACCATATCAATGTAGATGTCATATTAATATTATTCAACATAAAATTAGAATACTTCCAGTAAACTAAATTTAATTTGCTATAAAAATTATTTGTTCTCTAAAAGGAGTTTTTCAGGCCATGCTGGCGCTCTCCGCGGGCCGGACAAAATCTGTCCGCGGGCCGGATGTGGCCCTCCGGGCCGTAGTTTGGAGAGACCCTGGTCTAGACACTGGAGAGATGAAGGAACGAACAAAGTTCGGGGCCATTTTAGTTGAACTGTACAAGAATGTATAAAAGTTGCACTACGTGTTGCGCCCTTGGGTGCTGTCAGAAGAGGAATTATACTGGTCAACCTCTCGGAGCAGAAATCGTAAAAATACCTATAAAAGCTCTTCTTTGAACGGAATCAAGAATGCTAAGAGTTGTAGGAGACGCCATTCCCCCAGACATAAAAACAATATTCTAAACAGTGTTGCCAGATTAAATGCAGAGAAAATCGTGAAACACGGGCTCCAAAAATCGTGTAAATTCGAAATAGCGTTAAATATTACTTTAAAATAATTAAAAAACGAAAGGCACTAACACATCTTATTTCTTTTAATAAATAAAACATCATATTATTCTTTTAAAACAACAAATAGGATGGAGAACATATTATATTACGAAGACTCAGAATCACTTGAGTCTTCGGCTAAATACAATAACTCACTATTGCCAAGTATTTAAATAATATTTTTATTTAAGTCAAATACAAACCTAATTGGCTATTTTCCATAAAACTTTTTGTGTACAAAATAGCTTTTATTGGTTTTGTTTTCAATTTATTGCGAAACTGGGTTTTAATTACGTTAATTTGAGAATACCTTTTCTATAGCAGCACTCGAATGAGGCAAACAAAGAACTTCAAAAAAAAAAAGTTAAAATTGTGGCGAATCCCCTATTTTCACACAAGCAATATCCTTCCAAAATGTTGAAATATCATTTTTAATGCCTTCCAGACTTGAAAATTGAAGGTTTAATGAAAAGTAATCACTTTTATTCGTGAAAAATCGTAAGATTTGGTACTTCATTCGTGTAATCGTGTAACAAGGACTGAAATCGTGTAATCTGGCAACACTGATTCTTAAGAGGATCTTATTTGGGATACATAACGAATATGCAGATTGGAAGAAGATAAGTGCTTTCTGTCTCAAAAGAGAATTCCAAGCTTTTAAGAAGCTGCTGAGACTATGAAAGTAATATATCTGTGCTAGTTAAGGTTATTCTCAAAAGTAACCACAACTAGATTAAATGGCTCTTTGTTCTGCAGAACTTGGCCGCTCATATCTAACGGATGAGCATTCGCACATTTTTTTAGCGACAGCCAGCATGACTGTGCTTTGAAGGCATTAAACTGGGCAAGATTTTTGGCGCTCAACCCAAGAGTATGGAAGGTCTTATGAAAGAGATATCTGCATTGACTTTCGCTTGTTTTCCAAATCAGGCTGATTGGCTAACCAGCCCAGATATTAGGTGGATGGTACTATCGTCAGCCAAACTATGAATAGCCTTAATTGTGGAAGAGAGACCATCGTGGGTGTGAAAAAGAAACAGAGTTAGTGCCAGTGCTGAGCCCTGGGGCACCCCAGCATAGAAACTGTCGATTAGAGAGGAAACTGGAGAGCCAGGAAGGAAGTTTGTTAGGGAGCCCATCATGCCAGACCTAATCAAAGCATGGATAATAAATAAAACAACGAATCTGGAACTCACCATGAAACTTAAGGGACTTGTTCCAGTTGTGTGAGATAAAGGAAAGATCAGCTGTGGATCTGTCATAAAATTTTTTGTGTATTTTAGACTTCAAGATTTAGGAATTTAAAATTTTTACAATTAACTGAAAGGTCTATACTTATAGGTCTGCATCCTTTCTTAGGGACAATTTGCACACGTGCAGCTTTCCAGCTCTCCAAAAAAAATGCCCGTCTGCAGACAATTGCTGGTATGCCATTTAGCCCAGCCGCTCTTTTGCATTAAGTGAAAAAAAAAATACGCTTAATCTGTTTGACTTTAAAAATGATATCGGACATTTTACGAGGAACAGGGACAATTGTTGAAAGAGGAGGATCAAGGGTGGAATTAGCCGCAACTTGTTTGGAAAATAGTGGGCTTTAACTATTTATTCTTAATCAAACAATTAAATAGTCATAATGACCCACAAAGCTAAATAACCATAAATGGCGAACGTAGTCATAAACATAAGAGCACACACCCCCTTGGCCGAACCATTATAAATCTGAGAAGTTTTAAGATTTTTGAAACTTTATACACCCGAGATGCAAAAGCATGAAATTTTAGATGAGAATAGCGATCTGGTGTTCTTTCCGGTCTATGGATTTATGGCTCTTATAAAGCGGACGTTGCTGGGTTTGGGTTACAAACGCCTCTAGTATCTGAGCTATTGGGTTTTTCGCTATTTATGCCGTGATATCCCGTTTATTAGAACTTAATTAGAATTAAAAACACATATGTATATGCTTTAATGTCCGACTGGTATATTATTTGAAATTAATATTATGTAAAGTCGGTAAATACAAATATTACCCTAGGGCGTTATTAAAAAAATAACGCCTAGGGCCTAAAACCAATAAAAAAAAAAACAATAATTATCTTTTTTTAAGCATTTTAGAAAATAAAAAACATACTTACACAATATACTTATCATAATTAAAATTATTTTTGAAGTTAAACGTAAATTTTCAAACTGCCCGGAAAATTCCACATTTTCATACCCACCGCAGTTCTGTGTTACTTAAGTAATACTTTCCCAACTAAAAGGGGGAAGCATTAGCCAATTTGAAGCTTTCACCATATCCACGACCCCCCGACGAAGAACTCTCCAGCCCCCTAACCTCTTTTTAACGACTACTCACCCAGAATGGTGTTGCCGCTGTTTAAACAATGACCTGTGTACTTTGGGATCAGGTAAACCCAAATATGTAGCAATTTTAAAAGGGGTATATTTCCAAATGTGTTTTTACCTATAGGCTGCACAGTACATTTTTTTCATCACGAAAAACAAAAACTTTTGGTTTCCCCTTTTTTTTTGTGGAATGTCAATAAATTTAATTATTATAATAAAAATTTTTATATATATATATATATATTATATATTTTTATATATATATATATATATATATATATATATCAACACATCGAAAAATTTCATTTTCACAAGCTCGTCTCTTCTACAAGCTCGAATACACCTATCATAATGCACTTTATCTGAAATATTTTCAGTCGGCGCTAAAAAGTTATAACTTGTTCGCGAGTCAGAACCTTCGACTTTTTAGGGTGTTAATGTCCCCGAGTTGCTTTAGGAACTGTTCCAGAGAAATCAACTTTTCATTCCTTATCTTCTTATGAACTATTAATTCTTTACGTAACATTGAATTTTGTCAAAAAAAATTTGGAGAAAATTACTCTGACAAATCTTGGTTTTGATCAAAACAGTTTCTCCCACGGTCCACGCAGTGTTCCGTCGCCCGGCCTCAAAATGGAAATATTCTTCCCCGTAAATCCGCCTAGTTTTTCTGGCACAAGCGCATGCTCAGCTGTAGCTCTAAAATATCTTGGGGAGATGGGTATTTTCCACTATTTTCGGACATTTTGCCTCTCGCAATTATTTTGGTAATTTTTTACTTACCGGGCCCCCCGGGTTTTTTGAAATTTTGTATACTTGGATTTTTGGGGGGCTGATCACGAATCTGAATAAAGTTTGTCGGACACTTTAGTTTTGGTTATAAGCCCCACTCGGACCTAACCCCAAAAATTTTACAAACTTTCCTAAAATCCCTCCTTCTTAAAACTGATTACAGCCAAATTAGATTTAATAAATAAAGTATTATTTTACAAGATAAATTTTTTTACCTTCATTTAACAAATTTAATAAAAAATAGCCAACAGAAATATTATTTTTACTTTTAAAAATGTCAACAAAATTGTCTAGTCATTTTAGAAGTTTAATGTTGGACTCCATGGACCCAAGAAACAATTGAATGGCTTACTTTTCAAATGTAAATCGCGAAAAAAAAAATAGTTAAAAAATTTTAAAGTAGGCCATTCAATTTTTCCGGGGGGTTTTGGGTGCCAACATAAAACTTTCAAAATTAAATTTTTACTTTAAGAAAAAAATAATATTTTTTGTTTTTTTTATTAAAAAAGAAAAAAAGAAAAATTTTCTTATTATTAAGTGTATTTATTTTTCCTTTTTTAAAAATCTTTTAAAAAAAGGGGGAAAATTTTAAAATTTTCAGTTTTGAGGTTAGGCCAGTCGCGTTAAAAAATAAAAAAAAAATGTCAATTCGTGATCCCCAACCCCCAACAAAAAATCATAATTAAAATTTTTTATTGTGTCTTAACAAAATTTTAAAAAAGGTTTTCCCCAATTACGTTTCACAATTTTTTTTTAGGTAAATGCTAGTACTTGATTTGGTTTAAACTAATACATTCAAAATTCTTCAAATTTTCTCAATAAAGAATATTTGTCGGACATTAAACGTTGAAGCCACGGGTATTAAGGATAATAATTTCGGTCAACTATATCCCTCGGGCCAAAGGGCCTCGGAAACACACCATCGACCTCAAGCGTTTTATCCCCATAATATGATACCTTAAAACTATAAAGGAATGGAATTTCTTTATGTATAAATAACCCCATTAAAAATGTCAAAAAAAACCTACTAAAAACTACCCAAATAAAATATAAAAGAGAAATTGTAACGGCTAAAAAATCGATAATTTTACGGATCTTAATGATGTCTCCAATCGGTACTTTAGTAACGACTGTATCTTATATTGTTAAGTAATCTTCAACCTTTCATATTTTTTGCAAATTGCTTCCAAAAACATTTAGCTTTTGAGCAGGACATTTTGGCCTGGTTTCCAATACTTTTTTTGGTTTTTAAACCTGTTTTCTAAAAATCCTTGATTTTTTGATTTTGAAAAATAGGTTTCATTAAATTTTCACCATAAGAAAAAAATATCAGGCCAAATCAGCACTTTTAGGTTAAACCATAAAAAAATCAATTTTTTCGGCCAAAATGAAAATTTTCTTTCAGCATCTGGTACAATTTGGTATGGGCCGATGACTCATTTTTAGATAAACAATTCAAAAATCCCGAGTTTCAGTTATCATCAAATCATCAGAACTTTGGTCTCTTAATGTTGTAAAGTCGGTTTAGTGCCACGGATCTGGTTTCATCTCAAAAAAAGATGGATGGCTTTGAAAAGTAAACAATTGGACCCAAAACAGAGCCCTAAGGCATTCTTCAGCCAATATCCCATACTCCGAACATGATCCCATAAATATTTCAGGCTCCTTCAGTCCATGCCCCAAAATGCAAAAGCTCGGAATTTCATATATTAAAGGAATTGGAAAAAATCACAGAATGGAATAATATTTTAAAACGGCTTTAAATCCCCAAACCACTCTAAAAATATTCTTCTAAGACGAGACCGACAACAATGTTTCTAAGGACTGTATCTACCAAATTCCCTGTGAATGTGGTAGGTATACATCGGAAAAAGACCCCTCGAAGTTAGAGTTAAAGAACACAAAAACATACGGAACGAGGTGAAACGTCAAAGTCAGGTATTTGAACACGCTTCGTTAAACAACACCCATACAATGGTCGGAAGCAAAATTTAAAAAACCCCTGGAAAAAGAAAATTTAAAGCTGTAATAATTGTAAACAATCAAAATGTATTTAGAAGCCTATATCGATATTCCGAATATCTGGCATTCGGGCCGTGAAAAATCGGTCAACTTTGGTGAACAACGGATAGTATATAAAAGTAGTTTTTAGTTATCACTTGAAAACGGTTGGAGATACATCACCAACCAAAAAGTTTGTATTAATTAACAAATAAAAACTATGTAACTCCAAATTTTAGTGGTATAGAAACCATAACATTGTCTAATACTTTCAAGGCAATGTTTTTGGTATGATTACTGGCCCGAATACCTATATATACCCCGCAAAATATTATCTAAATAAGATTTATAACAAACACATTAGTATAAAAAATAAGATTTTTACCTTTTCCTTCTCTCATTTTTTCTAATTAACACATTCTCAATAACGCAATCTTTTTCTGTTTTATTGGACTAAGACAATATTAAAACGTTGCCAAGTGGGTTAAATAGTGGTATTAAGCATTCATTTGCCATAAATTCTAGCCCAATTAAAGTAAAAACCCCATTTACATAAACCCTTGGCCCTTGGTTAATAGAAAAATTTTTATCCCATTGCTCCATAAAAATTAATTAAAGCATTTTTTGAGAATTTGGGGAATTTAAAAGGGAGTCCATTTTGAATCGGCGATTTAAAACTTGAAATACGAAATTGCAAATTGATGTGTTATTTATCTGGTTTTTCAGGTTTTATACGTGTTAAACAACAAATTGGGGCGTTAAGAATCTATATTTAAAGATGATAAAAGTAATGTTAATCTGCGACTTAAAAATATTTATCAAATAATATTTCTCCCATTTATATACAGGGTCATCCAACGAGGACTGAACAGGATTGTTTAAAGGCTTTTTTTATATTTATAAGGTTAAATAGGTTTTCCCCTTGAATAATCAGAAGATTAATAAAATATAAAAATAATTTTAATTTTTTAATTTTTCCTATTATTTATTGCCCACCTAGGTGATATATATATTTTTATATATATATATATATATATATATATATATATATATATATATTATATATATATATATATATATATATATATATATATATAATATATATATATATATATATATATATATATATATATATATATATTTACAATTAAAATATAAAAATATAATTTAAAAATTACATAATATATTTTAAATTTAATATTAAATTAATTAAAATTATATAAAAAAAATTTTTAAAATTTATATATTTTATGTGGAAAATTTTAAAAATATATTTTAAATATCCCGAATTATAAAAAAATTATAATTACTTTTTAAAATTATAGTTTTTTCTTAAATATAAAAGTAGATACATTTTGTGGATCAATTATTAACAATATATAAAATTAATATACAGAATGTAAAAAAAAATATTAAATTAAAAGAAAGTAATAATAAAATTAATTTTTTGGGTTTTCAATCTAACGTTTTTTGGGTATTTTTTTTAATTGTTACAAAAAATTTTTAATAAAGTAAAAGGAAAACATTTTATTGATATTCTCCGTATCTTTAGTGTTTTCAATTTTAAAAGCGCAATTTGGATCCGCCATCTTGGATTAGTCATCTTGGTTTTAATTTTTTTAAAATTTTTGACCTTGTTTGTGATGTGACCACAAAAAAAAAAAAAAAAAGATAATATATTTCATCCTTTTTTCCCGGTTTTTAAATGTTTTTTATTTTGATACCCGCCATTTGGGATTCGCCATCTTGGTTAGAGTTCAAATTTCGACCTCAAATTCGTGATTGTTTACCCCCAAAAACCCCCGAGTAATAATATGCAAAATATCGAGTAAATATGTTTTAATTAAAATCAATTAATTGACTTTTTTTAAAGTGGGACTGAATTAAAAAAATCTCAAAGGGTTTCTAATCTTTCCAAAATTTTGGTTTCATAAAAAAAAAAGAAATTCCGGTGAAACTTAGCGCTTTTAGCGATTTTGGAATTTTTTTTTATTTATTTTTAAAAAAAATTTTTTAAAAAATTTCCCCGTTTGTTTTGGATTGTCAATTAGATTCGTCAAAATCAGTTTAAAACATTTGGTCATGTACACGATGAAAAATAGATAAAAACCGGGGGCAAAATTTAGTAATAATTGTTTTTCATGAAATTGAAAATGTATGAAGAAAAAACCATTTTATTTAATACTACCTTTTCTCCATTCTAAAAATATTCTGCCCCAAATACGCTCGTGCATAAAAATGAAAATTATCGGTAATTTTAAGCATTTTGGTATTACCCCCGATAAAATTTTGGGAGGATTTGGTTGGAAATTTCTCCATTTAAGAGCCTTTTTTAAAATTTCTTTACTATAAATAGTTTCGTAAATATTAACAAAAAAGAAAAGCCCTTTTTTCAAGTTAAATTGTTAATAAATAACTTTTGCAATTTTTGCGTGCTAAAAAAACCTTTTCCTACGAGCGTGGGGAAAAATTCACTTTCCCCCCACGCATTTATGCGCAAATTACTTTTCCCACGACGTGGAAAAAGTGAACTTCCTGCGGGAAAGTAAAACCTCTAAAATCTTCGGGGAAGAAATTTATATGTATTTAGGAGGCTATTTCATGCAATATACGAAGCCATTGCAAGTTTTAGTTTATTCTCTTTTTGTTTGTTACTTCGTAATTTTCAATATTTCAACTAAAACACAAAAAAAAAATTTTTTTAATTACCCTGTAGAATAATAAATGATTATGACAAGTCAAGCAAAAATAAGAATCTTGATTTAACGTCAGATTTTTCTTCTTTTTTTTTTGGAAAAGCAATTGCACAAATAATTTCAATAAAAACAAGCATTTTTAATGAAAAGCGTTTTGTATTTTTTTATTAATAAAATCCGACAAAAATAATTATTTAAAATGAGTAGTTCCGATGAGGAGTTTACCAATTCTATCCGGGATGCAGTAAATACGTAAGTTTTACGTGAATTTATTACCAGCAAAATCTCGTGAAAAATATGAAATCAATATAGTCACTGGTGCTCCAGAAAGAGGACAAAAGTATTAAAGAAGAAGTGTTCATGGCCTATTTTGCGGATTTGCAAAAACATATAAACTAATACTTTATGGGAAAATCTCATGTTAAATTTTTGTGTCCCCCAAAGTGAAAAAACCTTAAAATTAAAAGTTCATATTTCAAGCTAACATCACTACTTAAACACCAAAACGTGGGATACCGGCCAAAAAATAAAAAACTTTCAGCAAAGTTTTAAGATTCATGGAAAGAAGCACCTGATAATTTTTTCTTTCAAAAAAGGGTTCTACTTTTTTGGATTAGCCGGTGCTTGTAGGAGAGATGAACACAAAAATAATGATTGATGACATACAGAATTGTTGATGGTGGTGAAAATTCCTGACAGTAAAAATAACATTTCCCAGAATCTTTGTGGCCGATGAAACAAATAACGGACTTTATCTGCATGTACCGTAAATACCCATTCAAACCCCCCCATACCCACACAACGTTTTTTGCCAGTATAAACAAGGACCATGCAGTACGCAATGTGTGGGAAAAATTCAATAGGTAAAATCCCTTTTAGAAAATGCTGCATACCTAAAATTAAAAATCAGGAGTAAACTGGACATAGTTTTCGTCGATCCTCTCGACTTTTAGCCGGTTCGGGAAAAATTACCAATCCAAGCGACTTGGGGGCGGGAAATCAACGGCTGTAGCTGAGAGTACATTGTGAACCCCACAAATCAGAAAAAGGATATTTTGAATAAAATATTGACCATGAACAACTCCCCCCCTGAGCTAAGTAAAAGGTTCTGCGTGCTTTAACAACTTGAAAACAGTGGAATAATACTACCTAAACCTTTTGGAATTTTTCGCAAAATTTTATTATTTGGTTCTCTAAATTTAAAAACAACTTTAAGTTTCCCACAAAAATTTTTTAGTTGTCAACTTTAAGAAAAGCGCTTAAAAATTTTTGTTGGGATTTTACCTTTAGAATTCCCACATAAATTTTTTAAAATTTAAACCCCTCTATAACGATATTACTTTTTTTTAACTATTGGGTCATTCATTTTCACGCATTTATTTCAGAATAAAAATCACGGAAGAATTTTATGAGGTCTATAAAAGCAAACATCAGCTCGTGAACATTCGCAATACAAGTTAATTATTTTTCATCCCGGGGATTTATCTTTGTTGCAAAACCTAATATGCCCTACTCTTGCGCTTTTGTTCTTTTTTGTCAATTGATCCTTGTTGCCGTTACACAAAACATGTTACAAATGTTTTCTTTCTTGGGTTTTGCCGAATTACCCAAATGTATTTAAAAGACGATGCCTAAAGGGATCTTTGATAGGTTTAAGCTGGCCTTAAGCGTAGTTCATATGCTTGCGAAATGCGATTTGCGAATTGCGAAACTTGTTCTGATTGGTCGATTTCAAATGTGTCAATTTTAGGAGCTCTCCCATTCTTAAGTTTTGCGATTCGCAATATTTAAAATCTGAGGGCGGAAAATTGACGGTTCTTATTGGTCGACTAAAAAAATGTCAGTTGTCCAAAAAATTAATGTCCCCTTTTTGCGTTTCAATATTTGAAATGTGAGAAGCGGGAAAATTGACTTTAATTTAAGATTTTTTCGAATTCCGCAAAATTGAAGACCGACCTGCGTATTGATATAGATACTCGTTTGATTTTGGCGTTGCCCCAAGATTAAGTTACTACGGTTCAATTCCTGGGGCCATGTAATATTTTTATATATATATATATATATATATATATATATATATATATATATATATATATATATATATATATATATATATATAAAATATATATTATATATATATATATATATATATATATATATATATATATATATATATATATATATATATATATTATATATATATATATATATTTTAATATATATATATATATATATATATATATATATATATATATATATATATATATATATATATATATATATATATATATATATATATATATATATATATATATATATATATATATATATATATATATATATATATATATATATATATATATATATATATATATATATATATATATATGAGAGCGTTGTCTAAAAGGTACTGTAAAATGCAAATTCTGTATGTTTTTATGCTTGGGCGGCATTGACGGAACGAGGAATTTAAAGTCATAATCTTATAGGATTAAAGCGATCCTTTATTTCATGACAATTTTTCCCCCTCTCATATGTTTTAATAGCATATGCAGTTGTGTTTTCAAGTAAAAATAAAATAAAAGTTTAAAGTTTCCAGCATTTTCCCCTCTGATTCAGCCTTACCGTTAAGAAGAAAGGCGTGCAAGAAGGGAAATTAATTAAAACGTCAATACAGAGCGTCAATACTTCCATCTTGCATCTTGCCACATTTCCCACATAAATCCTAAAAAATTCGCAGTCGGCGCTATGAATACCAAAAAACCGGCGGAAAAATTTTGCGAATTCGTAATTCGTAAATCGCATTTCGCAAGCTTATGAACTACGCTTTATACAACAAAAATATTAATAACACAGTCCCACAAAAAAATTGTCGAGATCCGTGGGTCGCACTATAATATTCTCATGTATTTTTTGACGCTGAACCCGAATCGGGCCTTAAAAAAGGCCCTACACGTCTAGGATTAGAACCAGAGGCCGAAAACTACACCTAGAAGGGGTGGAAAATGGATTTCAACCATGGTATTCCAATGTACTTTTCAACACTAGACCCAAATTTGTGTTCAACAAGTTTTTCCGTTACTGAAATTTACCCTTTTTGAAATTTACCTTAAAACTAGCCATAGAGAGGGTGGAAAATCGGGTATCACACACACGTCGTTGTCGTGGTTGGGCCCAGTAGGATCTTTTGTAACATGCGCTAGAGTTGCTGGTTATCGCCTCTTTGACGCGTATGGAACAGGATCCAAGCTAAGATGAACACAAGGCTTAACTCAAAGTGTTAGCATACCGTGCTGATGAGTGAATGGCCCTCCTGTGCCTTAAACAGGGTGTCTCCACGTGCCTCTGAGATACGGGCGACCTCTCAGGTATCTGGGCCCTTACTGCGGTAATGCGTCTGCCGTGGTGGACTATTACTGGCTTTAAACAGAAAATGGATAGAACCGTTTTCCTAGGGGAAAAGGGCCCGGGGATGCGGCCTCAGAAGATACATCTGGTTCCTGTAACAAGGACCTGGTAGCCCAAAGTCACTAAACCAAAGGGTAGAAGGGCATTACGGATCTAATCGTCTGGGTTTGCCCCTCCCGGGGGACAGAAACACCATTTTTTGTTCGTGTCCGGTAGCGACACAAGTAAAGAAGATGAGGCTTCTCCCAATCTGATTTGTTCGTTGGAAGTCTGATCCTGTTGGGGGGAACATTAAACGTGTCAGCCACAATAGACCGAGGTCGCAGTGGAGGGCGTAAAGAGTCCACTCATCAAATCTAATCAACCTAACCTACTGGGAAAAGTACCCTCTGGGACAAAACTACCTCTGGGAGGGGTGGAAAATCGAGGTTTGGACGCCAGAATCGTAACGGTGGTATCCTTAGGTACTTTCAACCCCGGACCTGAATTTGTGATCAAAAGTTTTAGCCTACTGAAATTCAGCTTTTAGGACCTAAACTACCCCTAGGCAAGGGTGGAAAATCGAAGGGGGTTTTTCTAGGGGTACTTTTTTTTTGGGCCCCTGGGGCCAATCCTAGACGTGTCGGCCTTTTCGAGGTCGGACTCGTTTAGCGTCAAAAATCCCTGGGATTATCATGGTCCGACACGGACTTTTTTTTTTTGTGAGGCTGTGTAATTGGTCCCAAAAGCTGGTAGAATGGTGTTTTTACAGTTTAAATTTCTGCGCCAAGTTTAATTGGGTGTAATTTTTCAATCTTTTTCAGGTGCACTTTTAATTGAAAAATGCTGCAATATATCTTTACTATTAAAATATCTTTAAATTTTATTTTCTTACAATTGCAACTAAAAAAAAAATTTTTCACAAAAAAGTTTAGACTGTAAAAACATCCCTAAAATTTTAAGAAAATCATATTTGAAAAAAATTTCAGGGAGAAAAAATATATGGAAGAAAACTTTCAAACTGTTAAAATCTCTTTACGCTTAATATGTGAAATAACGAAAAAGTTCAAATTAACACGACCAACATCAAGCATTCTAATCGAAGAAGCGCTGTTTTATCTCAGTGGCGTTAATGCACTGATGCAGGTGTCTAGTGCGTTTCTGTGGTTTGACCCCGGGGCCCCGGTCTAACAGCCGCGCGCCGGCCTCCGATTCTAATCTCATCAATTAATGCACTCATAAATTTCCAAACATAAATAGCCGATGGTGAAACATTTTCTAGACTGTTTTGTTCGTGTCAGTATTGTTTTTTAAATTTAGTCATTTACTGATTTTTGACGTTTGGTTTTTTTTTATGGTATCATTAACGTATACCAGAAGTAGGTAAAAACCGAATCCTTTTGGATCGATCAATATCCCATTCCTTTTGGGATCCGAGGCTGGAATCAATTACGTTTTAAAAATAGGATCCGTAATCAGGATTTAAATGATCCGGCATTGATTCCTTTTAAAAGGTCAGATTCTAAAAATCGTTTCCTTATATTTCAAAGAGACAAATTGGTTTATAAATACCAAAATACGCCATTCAAATTTCCAAATTTGACCTAAGATTAATTTCTAAATGTTGACCTAATATCCTCAAACTCTTATATCCTGAATCTGAGGCAAATGGGTTTTTATAAATGCCAAAATCGTCATTTAAATTTCCAATTTTTACTAGTTTCTTAATCAGCATCACATCGATTTTCGAAAGATGAAGAAACATCTGTCAATTAAAATCTTTAAATAAAACACAACTAACATGAAATTTTTAAAAAACCAAAATATGCTTTTTTTTCACAATAAGATTTCTCATTTATAAGTTGCTTAAGGTTATCAAGAATCACATTTAAAAATTTATGAAGATAAAAAAAAACCCAGTTTTGGATAGTTAAAAAAAAAAAGTTTCCCCTAAGGGTGGTTTCATGGTCAATTTCTCTCCAAATAAAACTAAAATTATATTTCGGCCCCCAGTTTAAAAATCTTTGACGTTTAATTTATCATCTGGATTATGTAGTATTATTTGTATCGTAGTTACCATTTGTAAGGATAAAAACTAAAGATGATCTGGATTCTGATCCTAAATAGGAATTGATTCCTGTTCAATTTTTTTTTTTCCTTAAAAATTTAATTGTAATTCGTATTGCTGATTACATTCCTTTACGAGGATACGGATCTAAAATCGTTCCTTCTTTGAAGTATCCGTCCCACTCTGACGTATATAAAATTAATAGACATTTAATGCATGAATTTCTATTAAAAAAAAAAGAGCCTCCACGCATGCATTTTTTTTTTTGTGTTCTAAATCCCTTTAAAAGCTAAAAGCCGGCCTCCTGGTAACGTTGCCTGCAAGCACGGCAATCTCCCCCGGAGTTCATAACCGCTCAACAACAGCTCTTTTCAGAGCCGACTCTGACGATCGCTAGCCTGAATGTATGATATATAGGGAAGGAATAACAAAGAACAAACAGGATTTTTTTCTCACAACTTTGCCAAACCCACAAATGGGACGTACTTTGCATCCAAGAGCACAGACGTAACGTCACACAGACCCGAAATAAACCCGGGATGCCCCCAGCTGTTGGGCACCTCATGAAAATATGATAGCGCAATCTTCATTAAACCTAATATCACATACCCATTGCGAGAAAGTCCGCCAAAGTATCTGCAAGAAACAACATTTAAGGAAGCTCTCTAACAGCAAATGGGGTGCAAAGCCCACCGTTCTTAGGACAACTTTTTCCCCAACACTCTGGGTTCTCTACCGCAGGATTGCACCCTGTATGGTCAAGATCGGCGCATGCTAAGAAAGTGAATATAAGCCTCAACGAAACGTGCAGACTGGTAACAGGTTGTATGAAACTCTTGGAAAGCTTTTTATAGAGCAGCGGGTTTTAGTAGCCTAAATCACGTAGGGGAAACACACGAATTCGGTGAAAAATTTAAAAACCTTTGACGATCGCCATCCCCTATTCGGAATTTCCAGTGGATCACAGACTGAAATCCAGACAACGTTTGGGTTTAGCCTTATTTCCTCGAGTAAACGCCAAATGGTACTGCATGTAAATGGAAAACGTGGAAAATGCTGAACCGTATTAGAACTGGTCGCCCCAGTAAAACCAATTGTTTGGACCTCATGTGGTGCGGTGCGACGATGGACCATCTCCTCGCATGCCCTGACTGTCCGGCAACTTGTTTCTTGGACGATCTATGGCTGCGAGACCTCAAGCATTGGACGTGGCTCACTACTGGGCCGAAAAGCTATAAAGCACTCCGGACACGAAAAAGTAAAGTAAGTCTATTAATAAACAATAATTATAGTAAACGCAACTAAAAATACATAAAACGAACATTGTGTACATTTATACCTTGTCATTTGAATAACAATCATGTAAGTTTGTGGCCTAAAATTAAGACATATTCTAAAAAAAATAAGAAAAATTATGATCTCCACAATTTATCAACAAAACGAACCCCAAAAAGAAATGTAAGTAAATCAGAATTTTATTTACTCTCTTACATAACAATCCTTGGTGATTTGTACTATAACGATTTAATTGTTTTAAAAACGCCACTGGTGGTATCCAAAGAAGGTTTAAAAGAATGGCTTTAATTTGTTCGTCTGTACAAATTACCTAATAATTTCGTTATGTTCGTCAGCTCTACCCAGCGAAATATAAGTATTATATATTACAAAAGATAAATAGCTAGACTTATTCTGCTACGTCAATAGGAAAATTTCAAATGGAGGGCAGAAGGTCAATTTTCCAGTCTCAACTGAAAAATGTCGCTATCAGCAAAATGTCGCAAAAAGTCCCGATTACCCACTTTTGTTATTTGAGTGTTATGCGAGGTCTTAATCTCAATTCTAAATTTTGTTAAATGGCAAGATTTAGCAGCAATTGTAAATGTGGATAATTGAACAGTAAAAGGCTCCTAAAAAAGCATATAGGTAACATAACCTATAAAATTTTCGCAAAATTGTGTATTTTAAATCTCTTGATATCAAAAACATCGGAAAAAGAAATGTCCAGCATTGCTTTAAAACAATTCCCTGACGGAGAGAAATTCTGAAAAGTATGGCAGAATTATGCAATATAAAGTGTAATACCTATAATAACATTTTCTAGACAGTATTACTAAATAAAAAAGATCTTTTATGTACAATGACAATGTAATATGTATAGCTCTATCTAGGAAATTAAATTTTGTGTGGCATACAAACATTTGTAGTTTTATCATTCTGATTATATACATATATATATATATATATATATATATATATATATATATATATATATATATATATATATATATATATATATATATATATATATATATATATATAAATGGTTTCAAGTAAAGTGCATTTATTTGAGAAGATATGGAAATAAGTTACTAGGAAAAGTTGTTTCAAAAGTACAAGGTAGTCTTGAATACCAATTTTCAAAGTCTTAACTTTTGCCAAGTATGCAATTCGAAAATCATTTTAATATTAATTAACTAATTCCAAATTAGGCGCTCAGTTTTTGTATTAGTAGGCTAATTAGTGACAAGCTTTGATGACACTTTGCTTTTGTAATTCATTAGCGGTAGTATTGTTGGCAAAGTGCGCTTTACTACAGCAAAATTGATAAAATTATTAGTAAAAATAAAATTGAGTATTAAAATAAATTTAATGACAAATAAGTAAAGTAGGCCGATTTTTCAAAAATTGGTATTAGAACTACTGTTTTTGTGTGCAACAACTTTCCTTGTAACTTATTTCCATATCTTCTCAAATAAATGCACTTTACTCTTAAACATTGAAAGTTTTTGAATTTACTGAACACCACTTGTATAAAATATATTAAATGTTTTTATCCCAATCTTACTCTAAGAAGATGCAAAATTTTTATCAAAAGTAGCTTTCTCGACAAAATTAAAAATAAAAAGTTTTTCTATTCTTACCTTTTCATTGGACATACTGTATATATATATATATATATATATATATATATATATATATATATATATATATATATATATATATATATATATATATATATATATATATATATATATATATATATATATATATATATATATATATATATATATATATATATGTATATATATATATATATATATATATATATATATATATATATATATATATATATATATATATATATATATATACAGTGCCTTCATTAATGTTTATAAGCTCTGCGTGACCACGCGATTTTGGTTTGTAAAAGTGGCTCCACTGCTTGGTTTCTTTCCTATTTACAATGTTGCCACGATAGAAAAAAGTTCATAAAGTTTTGCCGACATTTATTTTTCTGTGACATTTCAACCAAGCTTTGAAAACTTCAAACAAAGCAAAACATGTTTAGAACAGAAGACTGTTACTGATTATAATAACCTCTAAAATGTTAAAATTCCAAAAAATCGGAGTCAGTGCAGGTTAGTGGTCCAAAAGAACACACCTTTTTATGAGAGGAAAATATTAGTGTTGGCAACACAGCAAGCTCTTTTCAGACAGTAGACATTGACACTACGGCAGACCATTGTTGGCGTTGGCAGTGTTTGGTTTGGATAGTTTTTTGGAAAAGTTTTAGATTTTTTTGAACAAATTATGTTTGACCTTACAAGCTGAAAACAGTTCTTTTCAGAATTACTATTTCTTTCTAGTTTTAAAGGTAAGTTACATTTGTTTTTTTTTTTTCATGGCAGAGGTTACGTAAATAAAACTGTTTTGTTTACTTTTAAGAAAATGTTTAAAATGTGGACTGTGGAACAAGATGGCACATAATAATGGCACATTTAGAAGTGCAACTTCGTAATGAGGATGGAACTTGAACATATATTCTCTTACCAAAGTTGCATGGACCTGTTTCCAGAAAGGTTTCCTGAGAATCTTATTTAATTGCAAACATTTGTCCATCACAGACACTGTTACTAATCAATGGCTTTGAAAACAAGAATTACACCATTTTTTAAGGGTGATCCACTGAAACCTACCATTAACCACTAGAACCTGTTCTTGATATACATTCTCGAATGGTCTTGGTCTACTCAGTCCAGTAAAGATACTATTTTAAATAAAAATTGAAATTAATGTTTACAGTGCCATATTTTGTTTTTAGAAATGTTTTTGCCATAAAGCAACCAAAAATTTGGAAATGCATCAATATAAGGTCACAGTTTTGCAGAATTCTTTCACCAGATTTTTTAGAAAGGGTGCAGTCAATGCTTTGATGAGATTCTTAACAATGAATGAGTCATTTGGCCGGACTTTCTTCTCTGATGAAGCGTGGTTTCATTTGCCCGGTTAAAATAATTTTCTGTACATTGTTTATCTTGAGACCTTTGCAGCATATATTATTCTCTCAATGTTACATGCCTCACTTTCCAGTTGTGCCATTTAATAATATAAATAAATCTAAGTCATGTCCATCATTTTAAGTCAAGTAGTTTTATTTAAATAATATGAATCCTTCAGTAGCTGAGTTAATGCGACTTGAGTTTTCCTGTTAATTATTTAAAATCAAAGGTATAATAAAATATATTAACGGATCTTCTTCAAGCTGCCTACATAGTCAAGAGGAACATAGCAAAAGCTTTAAAGCAGGCCTTACGAGGGATTTTTTTGTGCAATAAAATCTTTGATTCAAATGTGGTTTCTTGCATTCGAATTGTATAAACATATAGAAACTTTGTAAAACAAATTTAATTAATGGGAAATAAATAACTGCATTTTTGCATTAGAAAAATGCAGACTTTCGAGCTCATCTTAAAGTTGCAACTATAAAGTATAACTAGGTAAATAATGATGCAAATGGGCTCGAATTTATTTACTCGGGGTTTGAGGTCGTTGAACACTCATATGATATTGACAAGGGCCTGGAGGTACCTGGTGCGCTAAGGATGGTGCTGGCATCGTCTTCAGTTTTGCAACTTTTAAATCCTGCTAATGTCCAGTTAAACTGTCGTAAAACTTCACTAGACCACGTTTACACTATCCTTAGCGCGCACCAGGTGCTCCGTAGGCCCTTGCCAATCTCTTTAAAATTAAAAAGTAAATTTTTAAAATTATGATACTATTTTTTTTAGAATTGTGTTTTTTAAATCCTTTAAGAAAAAAAATAAAATATTTGGAAGTCGATGTCTTAAAAATTTTAACGAAAAATCTAAAAAATATCCATTTTTTTATTTTTTAAATAAAAATTAACACATTTTTTTAAATTTAACTAAAAAGATCTGTAAATCCACCGTAAAATAAAACAAAATAAAAAAAAACATGCCAATCTTTGTATTTTTTGATTTTTATGATTTAAAAAAAGGTGGGCTCACCATCTAAACCCAAAAACCTTATTTTCTTATTTTTTATTCTGATTATCCTAGTCAGGACATTAGAACGAAGTTATGAAAAAATTGAATTGTCATCGGCTCTTGACCCTGTACAAATTTTCAAGTGAATCCGACTTCTTGAAATTGGTGAAAATTACGTTAAAAGATTCCGTTATAGAATAGAATAGAATAGAATAGCTTTTATTACCAGTTTCGTACATTGTAGTACATAGGTTCGTCACATATAAATTTACATATTCAAATAAATACAGAATGATTGCTGTATAGTACATAATAAAATACAAAGTCAAACTTAATAAAGAAATTAATTACATACACATATACATACACACAGATCAAATTAAGAAAAGCGTGGTAACAATAGCTGTTTTTTATCTAGGTATTTCCATATAGAAAACAGGAAAAAGCTAACTTTTGGACAGATTTTGGTTTGTATGTTCAATGCACCACTTTTGAAAATATAGCACAGGGTGGTTTTCTGTTAAACTTTAGGTACCGAAAAAATGTATGTAAACTGCGTTATACCTTAATAATGTTTTCTCAAAAGAAAATTTACTACATTAACTTTTAAATATTATTTTAATTTGGTGGCTACAAGTTTCTATCAAAAACACATAAACCTAACTAATGTTCGTTTATCTCGCTAATGCACCTTTATCAATTCCGGCCGCGAAAGTATCTTTTCTTCGAGATAATGCCGACAGAAACGGAGATACACCAAAGTGCATTTTTAAAAAATAAAAATAAGTTTTGGGGAATTTCATGACGCCACTTTACTTTAAAAGTTTTTATGATAACTCCCGGGCTATCGTATCTGAAAAAAGTTGTTGCCAACCCGGAGAAAATGTGAAATGATAAAGGTAATGTTTTCAAATTTGAATAAAAAATAAGAAATTCTGTAATAGACTTGTTTCTTTTTATAATACTAACAAAGATAAATACGTAAAGGGCCCCCGAAAACTTCTGAAATTTAATATTATGCACGATGGGGGGAAAAAAGGAAGTTTAAAGGTGTATGGAAGCCCAATGCTTTTGGCCCATTGATCAAAAATGTTAGCCAGTATGAAAATAACGGCCCGGTTTTCCCCCCGATTCTGCGCAATAACAAATTCCACATTTTAATGTGTTGCCTACTTACACACTGATAAATCAGTGTGTAGTTAGGCAGCACATTATACGAGAGCCCTATTAGTTTCATTGTTTTGCTTTTTGTGATTATATTTTGTGGTTGCAGAAGTTTTTGAATTGAAAAAAAACCTTCTTATTTTAGTGATTAGTGTTTATTAAATTGTGACCATAATTTTGTGTTTTTTTGTTTTTTACTTATAATATCGTAACAAAAAACTAGAGGGTTTTATGGTTTTATCTTGCAAATCTAAAGGTAACATACCCGGCATTTTTACTTTAAAGGGAAAGTATTTCTTATATTTAAATTAGTTGTTTTTATGAGACGTAACGTTAGGTAACCGAATAAATAAAAATATATCAATTATGAATTGTAGAAAATGAAAATTTCATAGGAAATAGAAGTGAGAAAAGTAAGGCAATCTTAACTATCTTTTAGATGATTTCCACAATATTTGTGTATTTCTGTGGATTATTAAAAAGAAATAAGGTTTACATTTAGCTACTTTTATTTCATTTAATAATTTATTACATTTTTTTAAAGGATCAAAATTATTAATTACTGGGCAGACCAGGCAAATTTTAATATATACAGGTGCCTCTAATTGAATAAAAGAAAGTACAATTTTATGTTAAGTTTCTTTTTGCTTTTTCTGTATTCGTTTAAAAAAGAAATTAGTTTTTTCGTTTCTTAAACTTACATTATCAACTTTTTAAGCTCGACATACTGTAGACACATAATATTTAACGGTTACTGTTACAATGGATACCTAGGTACCAAAGGTTACTAAACATTTTTAACCACTGTTATTCTGTCTCATGAATGTTTGTTATTAGTGAAAGTATATGCCTAAAAAGCAGTTATAAAAATTTTCACTTTTTAATGTACAACCACAATCTTAGGATTAGATTAAACTCATTTACACTATCTTGCCCTTTTTTATCACAAAATTGGTGATAAGTACATGAAACTATCATACAATGTTTGAAATTTATTTTTAAAAAATCGTGTTTTTATTTAGTTACAAAGATTTTTGGTAAAAATACAAAACTCCCAAAAATATCGACCATTTAAATAGATGGCAATAAAATGGCGCCATCTATTCTCTCCCTATTATATGAGATGATATAAAATTCAATATTACACAATAATTTTAAATATTCTATGGTCGTATCGTTTAATAACCAACAATTTTGTGCAATAAAAAACAGTGAATGCTTGAATTTGTCATTTGATGATGTCAACTTTATAGATAGTAACAAAGAATTATGGAAGTCCGACCCTGACCTACTATTCATTGCGCAAATTCCGCGGGGCCAACCCCCCTATTCCCGCTGCCCTGCAAGCCTGGACAATTTTGTTCTACAGTATTGGGCTTCCATACACCTTTAAACTTCCTTGGTGGTAAAGAGTGACCGCAAACTCGCTCAAAAACTGCTTGTTTTCTCATTATTCACAGAAGATAAAGAAAATACATAGAAGTATATATTTTATACCAAATTACTCGTCGCCAGAAATTGGGATGAGCATTGATTTTCGCCTTTTGCAAATTTTCAAAAATCACCCCTATTTAGGAGTTGGAAATTCGCCAAATATGAGGAATTGCGAATATAGCAGTGGTATTAAAAGTTATTCTCATGGCGATTTTTGTTTCGAATGGACCTTGTAAAAATGAAATAATACATCTCCATTCTTGAGAAGGGGTTGTAAACTAACCCCCATGGGCTATGTGGGGGTGCAATCATCCCCTAAAATATATTAAATCATATGGAACTCCAAAAATTGCAAAAAAAAACAGATTTTTTAGGACATGTCTAATAAGAAATAAATGTATATGATAATCAACACTTCTAGGGAAACTACCATTATAGGAAAAATTAAATGAAATGCTAGCTTTTTTAAAAAAAGTCTTAGCTTCGTATTTTTTTGATCCAAGTATATAAAGCAGGTGTACCTAGATTTTTCGAGTTTACTTTTAACTAAAACCACCCCTGCAAGGGGTAAATTCATGCCCTAAAGTTAAGAAAATTCATATTATATTTAAGATATCCTAAAACATCTAAATATTTTTTTTACAATTTTGATGATTTTATACATTTTAGAGGATGAATTACCTTTGATCAGAAATGAACTCGAAAAATTTAAGAAGGCCCGTTTTATACACTTGGGATGAAAAATAAAAGGACAAAACGCTTTTTGCATAAGCTAACATTTTATTTAATTTTCCTTATAATAAGGGTGTCTTTACCCTTAACTTTAGGGGTGGTTTATTATCAAAACTCACTCTAAACGTTGGTTTTATGTATATGAGTTTTTTGAGTGACGAACTGCGTGTGGGGCGGCCAATTTCTGCTGTCACTGAAGAAAACATAGCTACTGTTCGACAAATGATAGAAGAAGACAATCGTGTAACATATCAAATTATTCGGGGTACTTTGGGGATTGGAATGACTGCAATCGAAAAGATCTTGCACTTTCATCTTAAAGTTAAAAAAGTTTCATGTCGTTGGGTTCCCAATAATTTAACTAAAGCTTTAAAAGCACATTGCGTCAAATGTTGCACAGAAATTCTAATAAAATACGACAATGGTAGATCAAATGCTGTCTACGACATCATAACTGGTGACGAAACATCGATTTATGCCTTTGAGCTTGAATCAAAACGCCAGTCGGCTTAATGAGTGTTTCCAACTGACACAACAACAATCCAGTTAAAGTAAAACAATCTAAATCAAAATAAATTAACGAAGGAAGAAAAAACTAATATTGAAACTCGGCCACAATTTTGTCGGTCATACGGCTTTTTGGTTTGACAACAAATTTAAAGGGCCCAACGTTATTACGACAAAACTATTTTTCCTGAAAAGAGATATTTCTGAGATTATTTTTAATAGACAAAGAAAGAGATTTGACTTGTTTTTAGATCAAAATAATTTTTTTCTACAAATGTGTTAAAAATTCAATTTTTAACACTATCTAGATGCCTTAAAAATGTTACTTTAAGGCACTAGTGCCTTAAAGCAACATTTTAAAGTACTAGTGTTAAAAGTGAAATGTCAAATTTTGAAAGGTAACGTCAACGTTTATTTATTTACTAACATGTATATTAATTGTACAATTCAAACAACTTAAAAAACAAATCACTTCCACAGTTCTAGCATTCTTCAGAAAAAACCGCATTCTCAGTCGACGTTGAGGCACGATCTGCTGCTCTTGTTTTCACTGTAAGTAGTTTTCTGGCAATAGAGTTTTTATTTTCCAAGGAATTTTCGATGTATCCCTCAGCAACGGTAGAGGATTTCCACCTCCATTTCCTCTTAATTGTCGT
>JAHBCN010003021.1:70000-81461 GCA_019359885.1 Listronotus oregonensis | reverse complement strand
ATTCATAAAAATATATTTATTAGTTTATTTCGTTTGGTTGTTTATTGTTTGGTAAAAATAACTAAATGGCTTTTTTGTGTTATTACACATACACACCAGAGAGATAAAACTAATAAGCACTGATTTATTGTTAGAGCTAAAATATTTGTGAAATGTATATAAATTATATCATTTTAAATTGGGGTATTTATTAGATATATGAAGCTCGTAATATGCTTGTGCTATTACCAGTTTATGGTTCACGTTAAAAACACGTGTTAAAACAAACCACGTTTATTGTAAACGACACTACGACACGTGCTGTGTAATTTTCTTGTCTCATATAAAAGAATCAGATTTACTGCATCGTTACCAGAAAACTTTTGAATAACCAACTTTTTATTTTTAAATTTAAAAAATTATTAGGTTTCTTTATATTTGGAACACGAATTTTCTAAGAAAACTAAAACAGCTTTTAAAATGTTAGGTAAATTTTTAAAATATTGCGTCAAAAACAGCCCATGCTTAAAAAATCTGATTTATTGTACTCTACTACTAGTAATGATAGCTTTATTTCAGAAGGTACAACTTTTTAATTAAAAATTTTGCATATTTTAGTACTTTTACGGGACTTCCATTATGCTAGGTGATGCGTTTTTAAATATCTACGTGTGTCAGTAACACAAGTGTTATTATTTTGTTGTATATCGCATTTTAAAAATGGGGTACTAGGAACTACTGTCACAAAGAATATGAAAATAACAACTATTTTTACTTTTTTTTTAAACGTCGAAGGGTTTCATTTAACAAGGGATCCAAACTACACACAACGGTTAACGATGTAGTAACCGACAGTAACCCTATGATTCCTCATCCAACTAATCTTCGCCCCCCAACATTACTTAACTAAGGAGACGGGTATAATTCTAACCAGAAATATTTTAAATTTTAATGAAACATTTTTTAATTTCCTGTTTTGTTATTAGAGTTTTTAAATAAATTATGCTCCATGGATTTTACTATTTATACACTATTCTGTATTTGCCCATATTAAAGGTACAACTTTCTCTTTTTTAAAACCGAATGACATAAGACTTTTTTAATTTAAATTTATATTTTAATTAACACTTATAATAGAATGAAATGGAATAAAATATAGAATCGATTTTATTTCCAGTTTAGTACATTGTAGTACTAACAACTAACATTTTTAGTTTTATAATGGTAACGGTTACGTTTAGATTACCTTATTTTATGAACCTAAGAACCTCTATCAATGGTTTGCGAAATGTTTTCGTTACTCTTATAAAACCCTTATAGCACTTAAATACAGAATCTTATAAAGGTAACGGTGACTTAATTTTAGTACCATATAAAACTTTTACTTTCCATTTATTTGTAACTAAGAGGTTGTCGTTACCTTTATAAACCATAAATAAGTATTACAGCGGCAAAGAATACATTTTCGTTACCGCTATAAAACCTTAATATTCCCTATAAAAACCATTATACACTTCCTGACCTACCGTGTTTATAAACACCATATAAAGCCCCATAGATATATAATAATATGTTATTTCATGAAATAACATATATATCTTATAATGGGTTGCCAATGTTTTCAAGTAAGTTTATTTTCTATTTTTATATTATTTCATAACAATAATTATTTTATTATAGTACTTAAAACAAATTAATTTTATAAAGAATTAAACGTTTTTATGTCTTTTCAAAGTTTTGTTACTATTATTGCGAGAGCAAAATTAGCTCTCCATAATAATCTCTAAAAAAGTATAATTTTAAAAATAATATATAAATATCTTTATTCTTGAGAAAAGCCAAAAATTTTTCTTTAAAGTACCTTACAAGTCCCGCTACAAGTACTAGCACAAGATTGAACGAGATCTAACTTAACCAGCATAATTAAGCCCAATTCTGTCCGATCAAGAACAAAAACAACAAAAGATAGAAACATTGGATTAAAAGGGGAGTCGTAAGGGCTTTTCCCAAATTTTTCCTTTTTCAAACAGTCAAGTTTACTCTCAGCCAAATTTAATTAACCTCAATTTTATTTTTTTTTATTAATAATTTTTCTAATAATTTGGTTTTGAGTTTGTTAGAGATCGGTTTGCGTAAATATTTGAGTTTTGCTTTACAGGTTAAAAAGAAATAAGTACAAACCTCTACTGAGTTGTTTATTTGCATGCACAAAATAATTTGTAAATTTGGTTATCAAAAAATGAGTGACTGCAATATCTTTTTGAAAGCGAGGAGTTTAAAGCTCCTTTAACCACATTTTACTAAATTTGTAGACAATTACAAGAAAATAAACGAGCCTTTAAACAACACCAAGTTATTTGTTTACAAGAAAGACTGAATGGCTTTGGGAAAAAATGTTTTTCTCAGTTTTGAGGGACATACAGGGGAAGATTGAGTATGGTTGACATCGAAACAGTCGAGGAGCAATACGAGAAAAGGTAAAAATTTTGGGAAGACAAATATTATGAAGTTTAGCTTGCGCAAAAATATGCTTCCCAAAACTAGTGATGATGACCCAACATCCTCTCAGTCATATAAAACAAATCATTCTGGTATTTTTATGAAAATTTCCCCAAAATTTCTGTAAAATTGCTAGATATTAAACTGCCAACTTTCGATGGCTCCTTTGACAAGTGGCTGGAATACCACGACCATGAATCTCTGATAAACAAGAAACATTGACTATCAGGAATTCAAAAATATCATTATCTCAGAGCCTCGCTTGAGGAGCAAGGTAGCTGAAGTGATTAAGTCAATAGAGTTTTCTGAGCAGGGCTATTCTGTGGCATGGGTTTGCGCTTGTAGATAGATTCAATAATTAAAAACTTCTTATTCATAATGATTAAGCGAATCTTTAACACTGAAACAATACCAAAGAATCGTCTAGCACGAGGGTTAATCGATAGTTTATCTCAAGAATTTAAGTTTCATAAGACTTTTAGGGCAAGATACAACTAATTGGGATGTACTTTTGATATTTATTTTGAGTTCTAAATTAGATCACAAAGCGGTTCTTGATTGGAAAGATGTTCGTCCAAAATAAGTCACCACTGTTAAGTGAATTTACTACTTTTGAAATCGCGAGCTGACATTCTAGAAACAATCGAGCATAAAACCTGCTAGGGACTCAGTTGCCAAGCAAGACAAGTGGCATGACAAGCGAAAACCCGTGATTTGAAAGCTATGTTGCCACTGGCAAATATGATATTATTTTGTAATAGGAACATTCAATGTATTCAGTGCGCCAACTTTAGAAATTTATCGGTCGATGCAAGACTAAATTTTATTAAAAGGAAAAAATTATGCAATAAATTGCCTAAGAGATAATCATGCAGGGAAAAAATGCGGTATGGGTCCCTGCAGAAAATGTAAAGAATTTCATAATTTTCTTTTACACCCTTCAAACAAGTATTCAAAAACCTCTTTTAATAGTTTCAATAGCAATAGTTCGGGCACAAGCAAGGAGAATACTATAGCTAAAGAAAGCTGTCAAGGTGTCAACACAAATTCTAGCGAGCACAGTATCGTGGCAGTAAGCAAAGCTGATATTATTCATAGTTCAGGTCCGGGCTACGTATTTTTGTCAACTGCAAGAATAAAGGTTTATGACAAATTCGGTAACGAGCGTTTCCTCGGCTTTATTCAAGCGGCTAGGATTAGCAACGGAAAGAGCCAATTTATCAGTTACTGGGATAGCCAACATACCTTCTCGTGTTAAAGCAAAATGTCAAATCGATTTTTCCTCAATTAATAACAGTTATAAGGGTGTTTTAGCGTGTTTTATTTTGCCTGAAATATCTAGCAATTCAGCAGTAAGCAATATTGATGCAGCTTCTATAAACATACCCTCCAACCTAAAATTAGCGGACCCTGATTTTCTGGCACCAGGCTCTATCGATGTTTTAATTGGTGACAATTTATTTTGGGTTTTATTAAACAGTGAAAAAATTTCTTGTGGTAAGAATTTACCATTTTTGCAGTCAAGGGAACTTGGTTGGATTCTGGCAGGCAAAATGAGCAATTTAAATCATGGTTTGAGCGTCTTTTCTTGTCACTTTATTTCTAATGCTGACCTTCAGAACCTATTGATGAAATTTTGGGAGGTAGAAGATACTAGTGTTGCCAAATCGCTTTCAAAAGATGAGATACAATGTGAAAATATATTCGCGAATACGACGCGACGGGATTCAGACGGACGGTTCATCGTCACTTTACCGTTAAACAAGCACCCGAGTCTGTAGGTACTTGCGCGGCAACGAAAACGTTTTATTCTAGGAAAAAGGTTAAGTAAACAAGCAAATGCGAGATTATTACTCGATTTCATGCAAGAATATAAAAATTTAATCATCGACTTTGGAAAGGGATGACAGCAGAGTTAGCACACCACGGCGTATTACGAGAATCAAGTCTAACCACCAGACGCAGCGCTACTATATTTAACTTTTACCAATTTTTCTCTCCTGTGACATGTTTCACTACAATCACTTATTAAACATTAGGAAAACACAGAAAACAATTATTAAACATCTAAACCTAAAAATATAGTGCCCCGCTGTTTAGCAGTAGCCATCCCTACTAAAAAGGACGCGAACAGTAACATTCCTGCTGTCAGATTTTGACTTGACGACGACGACGCAGCAAATAGCAGCATCGTCAAAAGCAATTTTAATTTTCGTAAAATTTTGTTAATTAAGTTTATGTTACAGTAAATACACATAGCAAAAAAATACAGTCCACCATTTATTTACACCCGTTGTGCCCCTTCTACATGAAAAAGTTGCTACTGGGCCTATAAGTTTTATGAAATTCTTTAGGATTTGTGGTAGCTTTAGAATATTTATTAGGTGCCTTAAGGTTTATAAGGGTTTTACAAAGTAAGCTATAGAACCAAGAGTAAAAGTTTTATAATAAGGTTTTTAAGAACGCTATAAAACCCTTTTAAAAAACTTTAAGTAACCAAATAAGCCAAAGGTTTTATATATAAGGTAATGGAAACATTTTGGATGCAATGTCATAAGACTTTAAGTACTTTGGTATTTTCTTGGCGTCTTACAAAACTTGTTACACCAATAGTTTTCTTATAAAACTATAAAAACGCTTATAAAAGCTAAGGTTTCTTATAAACCCCTTATAAATATCCGTTACGTTTAATAAAACTTTAGGCTCCAAAAAATGTTAGTTGGGTTGATCGCTCTTCTTAAGCTAAATTATTCTGACTCTGTTTAAATCGGACCATAAAACAGTGATATTTAACTCTTAAAGTAATAGTCTTAAGCAAATCATCAGGAATTTAAATTATTTTTATTGCTAAGTTACTTTCGCCATGCCCGGTGGAAGCGTAAGTGCGTAGGAATGCGCAAGTGGTCACGCATTTCCCCTGGCACAAGGTAAGTTTGAATCTCATAAAATTGAATGGTAAAGTGCTTTTAATAAAAACATATATATGTTTCAACGGCCTTTACGGCGTTGAAACACCTCTATATGTCAGATCGGTTAAGCAGAGCCGGGATTGGTCAGTAATCTAATGGGTGACCATGAGCGAAGGCCACGTGCTATGTGTATAATTCGGTACAGCGTCTGTGGTGGCACTACCTCCGGTCTTAAATTTGAAATGCCATATTTGCATGGTTTGGTATTTGGACCTCGTCGACAAGACTGGGTTAAACATTTAAAACCCGAAATCCAGGCTACCCTAGTACTTGTGCTACATACAAGCTTTTGTGATCATAAAGATAAATGAAATGGTATTTAGATAACTGGTTATAAATTAGTGTAAAGATCACCAAGTAGTGGAGTTCGCCTAATACAACTCACTTATATCCAGTTTGATTACGGTTATATTATTTAATTAAAAATAAAAGGAAGTTATGTACCAGCATCTATGGATAAAACACTCTTATGTAATCCAGGTAACGCAATACGTATAAATTACCTAACATAAAACCTGCTTTAACTCAGTTAATATTTATTTTATTTTCTTGGGTAACAAACAAACAAAAAACCTTTTCTCTATTAATATGTTATATTATACAAAACAACAATGAAAATGTGGTTTCTCTTTGGAGAGCGAAGCTGTGTAAATAATTATACACGTGGTTCATTATTTTGTCACTGCAATAATTTACGTTTTAAACATTTAACAAGGTAGCTTTTACCATAATAGCTGAAGTTAACAACGAGTGTGTTTATATTATTGTCTAGAGAGAAAAGAGCACGAAAATGCGGTGGTTCTTCAAATAAATTGGTTTATTAAATAATTCTTGGTTTACTCTTGGTTTAAAAACAATTCTAAATAAAAAAATAAAACAAAATTTATTTTTTTTTCCACAAATCTGTTCAAAATTTAATTTTTAACACTATCCAGATGCTGTAAATATGTTACTTTAAAACACTAGTGCCTTAAAGTAACATTTTAAAGCACTAGTGTTAACGATGAAATGTCAAATTTTGAAAGGTAACGTCAACGTTTATTCATTTACTAACACTTATATTAGTTGTACAACTCAAACAACTTGAAAAACAAATTCCTTCCACAGTTCTAGTATTCTCCGTTGTTGAGGAGGATTGAACAGAAAAAAATGGTATTCTCAGTCTTTGGTGTCTGTAAACATGCCGTAACCAACCAGTATCAACAACGGTTGTAAGAATTCTTTATTGTATGATATTTGTGTTAAAATTACGTTTTAATGGACTCAAACTTTCACATTCGTGCCTTAAAATTGTACTTCTAATACTCATATTATAAATTTCTATTATTATAATATAGTTTTTTTTAAATTTAATTCAAATAGGTAAAATAAAAAATCCATTCGTTATTTAAACAGTTGCCACTAAGAAACAAATAGAAAACGATACCTTAATATTACTTTTTGCATATTTTGTCATTTAAAAGTTTATTTATAAATTATACAAAAAAGAACAGTTTAATTCTGACGTTTCTGACCTATAGGATAACCTTTAACAGGACATAATTTTAAACATATTGTTATTAGTTCCTTGTCATAAAAAAATAAATCTGCATGCATTGAGTAAAACATTTTAATTACTATTATGGATTTGTTAGCGCTGCCTACAAAAGCCTTGGTAAAAAAACAAATTTACAGAAATTGTTTAAAAGAGAACTCGTTGCGTTTCTCCTTAATATTTTAAAACAATACACTAAATATTGTATTACCATTTAAATAAAATCTTTAATGGAACTTTATCTTAAAACGGCGCATTTCATAAAAATAAAACTGAATTACTGTATTTATTTATTTAAAAATCTTAAATTTTTAATTTTCTATTTAGTTTTGGCAATCCTAATGTAGCCGCTACTGATGAATTCCTCAAAAATAAGAAGTTAGAAGACAAATACGTCTTATTTATTGACTTAAATTTATTAATTATATATTTTTTAAAATTTAAATTTTTGAAAACATTTAAAAAACACCATCTTGATCCAAGAGCGCAAGATTTTTATTCAATTAATTTATTCAATCATTTAATCAAAAAGATATAAATAGATCCAACAAATATGTATAGATATATATGTATAGGAAAACTTATGTTAATAGAATTTATATATTTATTTAATTGAAAAATATTAATTATATATATTTTTTTGGCTCTTTTCTCAGAGAAAATCTAAATTTTAAAAGCGAATCCTTAATGATGTGTATTTTCTTCGTAAATTTGATCAAATTTTATGGTCAAATCCCAAATTTTGCAAAATTATCTATGTTTTTCTAAAAACCATAGCCAGACACAATTTTCTTATACAAAGATTTCAGATGCATCTAATTTTAAGAAAAATGTAGATATTTTTGCGAAATTTGGATTTGGCAATAAAATTTAATTAAATTCTTGAAAAACATATAAAATAAGGATTCGCCTTCAAAACAAAGATTTTCTCTGAGGGGGCAAAAAAACTTGTTTTCGCAAATTACGAAATATTTTTTGTCACAGTGTTCCCCTTGAGGCCAACAGCATTTGCTATTTATTTGGTGTGAGTCTTATGTCTCACTTTTTGGATAAAAATTTGGAAAATCTCACATCCAATTTGTTTTTTAATATTTCGATAACAGAAAAAATTTCCCTTTGTTAAGAAAAAAACATAAATGCTGCAAATTTATTAAGTTTTCGTATACTCAATTATAATAAAAAACTTTAACCAAAAGAGTAAATTCTTTTACATTTAAAAGTCAGTAAAGTTAAACGTTCTCTTAACGATAATAAAATTATTAGTTGTTTGACTTTATGCCTCGACTAACTTAACTCGAGCCACAAGATACAGAAAAGTATTTCAAAATCTCTCTCTGCGAATGTTAAAAAATGCAAATCTATAAAGTCAAGAGATACAATCTATAATCAGTTAATATTTATTGTCAAAAGGGCACCAGTAAAAGTAATGTACCACTTTTAAATTTGACTTAATTAAGTAGACCTGGAATCAAACAAATGTTTAATATTTGGTAAGATCGATTACGTCAAACTATGTTTACAGCACTTCTTAAATGTTGTACTACTATTTGAATAAAAGTTTTAATGGAACTTTATCTAAAAACGGCGCATCTCATAAAAATAAAACTAGATTACTGTATTTATTTATTTGGTTTTCTATTTGGTTTTGGCAATCCTGAAGTTGCCGCAACTAATGAATTATCGTCAAAAATTAGAAATGAGAACAGACATATATCTTATTTATTAACCCTTATTTATTAATTATGTAATTTTTTTATTATTATAATTTTTAATTTTTTAAAAATATTTCAAAAACACTATCTTGATGCAAGAACGTACCAGATTTTCATATTTTTTTAATCAAAAAAGAGACAAATGGGCGCCACACCAGATGATATTGGCCTCAAGGGGAACACTTTGGTGAAGAAAATTTTTATTTGAAATTTGCGAAAAATTCCTAATTGTAATTTCTTGGCTCTCCCCTCCTTAGATAAAATTTAAGTTTTAAAAGCGAATTTCCAATGTGTATTTTATTCGTAAATTTGATCAAATTTTATTGTCAAATCACAAATTTCGCACAAGTATCTATATTTTTCTAAAAACCATAGCTAATTAAAAAATTTTCACTCAACAATTTTCTTATGCAAAGATTTCAGATGCCTTTAATTTCAAGAAAAATTTAGATATTTTTTTGAAATTTGGCAATAAAATTTAATTAAATACTCGAAAAACATATGAAATGAGGATTTGCCTTCAACACAAAGATTTTCTTTGGGACGGGGATTTGTTTTCTCAAATTTGGAAATAATTTTTTTTACCACAGTGTTCTTCTTGGGGCCAACAGCCTTTGGTATTTATTTGGTGTGGGTCTCATGCCTCACTTTTTAAATAAAAATTTTAAAAACCATACATCCAACAGTTTTTTTTAAAAAAAAAAATTTTTAAAATTTTTTTAATTTTTTGGTTTTCCCCCTTTTTAAAAAAAATTTTAAAAAATTTTTTTTTTTTTTGGGGGGTTTTTTTTAAATTTAAAGTTTTTTGGTTTTTTTTTTGGGGGGTTTGTTTTTTTTAAAAAAAAAAAATTTTTTTTAAAACCCGGGTTTTTTTTTTTAAAAAAAAAAAAGGGGGAAAAAATTTTTTTTAAAAAGGGTTTACCCTTTAAAAAAATTTTTTTTTTGGGGGGTTTTTTTTTTTGGGCCCCCGGAAAAAATTTTTTTTATTTTTTTTTAAAACCAACCCAACCTTTTTTTAAAAAATTTAAAAATTTTCCCCCAAAAGGGTTTTTTAAAAAAGGGGAAAAATTTTTTTGGGGGAAAAAAAAAAGGGGGAAAGGGGGAAAAACCCAAAATTTTCCCAAATTTTTTTTTTTTTAAAACCTTTCCCCCTTTTTTTTTTAAAAAAAAAAATTTAAAACCCCCAAAAAGGGAAAACCCCCTCCCCAAAAAAAAATTTTTAAAAAAAAAAAAAAAAAAACCCCCCCCAAAAACCCCAAAAAAAAAGGGGGAAAAAAAAAAAAAAAAAAGGGGTTTTTCCAAATTTTTTTTTTAAAAATTTTAAAAAAAAAAAAAAATTTTTTCCCAAAAAAAAAAAAACCCCCAAAAGGGTTTTTTTAAAAAAAAAAAAATTTTTAAAAAAAATTTTTAAAAAATTTTTAAATTTTAAAAATTGGGGTTCCTTTGGGGAAAAAATTTAAAAAAAAAAATTTTTTTTAAAAAAAATTTTTTTTCCCCTTTTTTTTAAAAAAAAAAAAAAAATTTTTAAAAAATTTTAAAACCTTTAAAATTTTTAAAAAGGGTTTTTTTTTTTTAAAAAAAAAAAAAATTTTTTTTTTTTGGGCCCAAATTTAAAAATTTTTTAAAAAAAAAAAAAAAAATTTTTTAAGGTTTTTAAAAATTTTAAAAAAAATTTTTTTTAAAAAAAAGGGGAAAAATATTGCAAAATTTTTTTTTAAAAAAAACCCCCTAATTTTTTAAATTTTTTAAAAAAATTTTTGGTTTTTTGAAAAAAAAAAAATTTTTTTAAAAAAAAAAAAAAATTTAAAAATTTTCCCCCTTTTAAATTTTAAAAAAAAAAAAATTTTTCCCCAAAAAAAAAAAAAAATTTTAAAAAAAAAAAAAAAAAAAATTTTGGGTTTTTAAAAAAAATTTTTCCCCCAAAAAAAAAGGGTTTTTTTTTTAAAAAAAAACCCCAAAAAAATTTTTTAAAAAAAAAAATTTTTTTAAAAAATTTAAAAAAAAATTTTTTAAAATCTTTTTTTTTTTTTTTTGGGGGGGGGTTTTTGGGTTTTTTCCCCTTTTTTTTTTTAAAAAAATTTTAAAAATTTTTTTGGAAAAATTTTAAAATTTTTTTTTTTTTTTTTTTTTTTATTTTTTAAAAAATTTTTTTTTTGTTTTTAAATTGCCCCAAAAAAAAATTTTTTTTTGGGTTTTTTTAAAAAAAAAAATTTTTTTTTTTTGGGGAAAAATTTTTTTTTTTTTAAAAAAAATTTTTTTAACCTTTTTTTAAAATTTTTTTTTTTTTTCCCCCAAAAAAAAAAACCCCCAACTTTTTTAAAAAATTTTTTTTCCTTTTTTTTTTTCCCCTTTTTTTTTTTTTTAAAACTTTAAAAAACCCCCCCCCAAGGCCTTTTTTTTTAAAAAAAACCTTTTTTTTAAAAAATTTTTTGGGAAAAATTTTTTGGGTTTTTTTTTTTAAAAAAAAAAAAAAAAAGGGGGGGTTTCCCAAAAATTTCCCTTTTTTTTGGGAAAATTTTTGGGGGTTTTTAAATTTAAAAATTTTTTTTTTTTTTTTTAAAAAAAAAAAAACCCCCCCAAAAATTTTTTTTTTTTTTTTTTTTTTAAAAACCTTTTTTTAAATTTTTTTTTCCCTTTTTTTTTTTTTTTTTAAAAATTTTTTTTTTAAAAAAAATTTTTTTTTTTTTTTAAAAAATTTTTTTTTTTTTAAAATATAAAAATTTTTTTAAATTTTTTTTTAAAAAAAATTTTATTTTTTTTTTAAAAAA
>JAHBCN010003021.1:57500-67500 GCA_019359885.1 Listronotus oregonensis | reverse complement strand
TTTAAAAAAAAAACCAAAAAAAATTTTTTTTAAAAAAAAAACCCCCCTTTTTTAAAAAAATTTTTTTTTTTAAAAAAAAAAATTTTTTTAAAAAAAAAAATTTAAAAAAATTTCCAAAAAAAACCCTTTTATTTTTTTTTTTTTTGGTTTTTTTTTTTAAAAAAAGGGTTTTTTTTAAAAAAAAAATTTTTTTTTTTTAAAAAAAATTTCCCCCCCGGGGGTTTTTTTTTTAAAATTTAAAGTTTTTCCCTTAAAAAAAAAATTTTTTTTTTAAAAAAAAAAAATTTTTTAAAAAAAATTTTTTTTTTTAAAAATTTGTTTTTTTTTTAAAAAAATTTTTATTTAAACAAAAATTTTTTCCCTTTTTTTTTTCCCCTTTTTTTTTAAAACCCTTTTTTTTTTAAAACCTTTTTTTTTTAAAAAAAAAATTTAAAAAAAAATTTTTTTTTAAAAACCCCTTTTTTAAAAAATTTAAAAAAATTAACCCCGGGAAATTTTTTTAAATTTTTTTTTTTAAATTTTTTGTTTTTTTTTTTTTTAAATTTTTTTTTTTTTTTTTTAAAAAAAAAATTTTTTTTGGCCCAAAAATTTTTTAAAAAATTTTTAAATTTTTTAAAAAAAAAAAAATTTTAAAAAAAAAAAAAATTAAAAAAAAAAATTTTAAAATTTTTTTAAAAAAAAAAACAACAAAAAAAAAATTTTAAATTTTTTTTTTTGGCCTTTTTCCTTTAAAAATTTAAAAAAAATTTTTAAAAATTTTTTGGTTTTTTTTTTTTAAAAAATTTTTTGGGAATATTTTTTTTTTTTTTTTAAAAAAAACCGGGGTTTTTTTTTTAAAAAAAAAGGGGGGTTAAAAAAAAAAAATTTTAAAAAAAAAATTTTTTTTTTTTAAAAAATTTTTTGGAAACCCAAAAAAAAAAAATTTTTTAAAAATTTTTTTTCCAAAAAAGGGTTTTTTTCTAATTTTTTTCCGGACTTTGTTTTTTATAAAAATATTTATAGCGATTGTGCGAAAGAAGAAATTTAAAATGTCAGATAGAGGGCAATAAAAAAAAAGTGATGGTTTTCGTAGAAGATTGAAAATTTGTTGTAAAAATATTATTAGTAACTTTAAAAGTAACATTTGGGATTAGCACTTAAAAAGAAAGGGGGAAAAACAGAACAGGAAAAAAACAATTAAAATTTTTAAAAAAACTCAGGGTTAAAGGGGACTTTTTTTTAAATTTTTACATTTAGCACTAATTGAAGAGCTATATTTTGGGGAAAGTAAACAACAGGATACCCAACATAATTCCCAAGATCCTACTGGGCGCTTAAAAATAACGATGATCCCCTTAAAGGCAAAGTTGAGATAAAAATAATTAGGCATTTGCTTTAAGAATGCCTGTGACACAAAAAAAAAATTTTTTCCATGAAGGGGTCGTTTGACTGTTAACCAAAAAAATTTATTGTTTTAAATTTTAAAAAAAGGGGCCCAATAATTTAATTATCAAATATTTGTACTAAAAAAAAAATATTTTATAGAAGGCAGCCATTTTGAATTTCCATCCACTAGTTCGTAAATACAGATTTTTAAATTAAAAAAATTTTTTGTTTTAAAAAAATTTTTAACATAAGTAGTTTGCAAAATGATTTTAATTAAAAAAGGTACTTAATAAATATTTTTTTTTTTAAAAAAAACACCGGAAAACCCCAAAAAGGGGGTTTTTAAAAATTTTTTTGAAAAATTTTGGGAAAAAAAAGTTTCCCCTATTACTTTTTTATTTAATCCAAAAAAAAAAGGCTTCCCTGTTATTTCTGCAGATGTTTTTTTTTCATTTTATTTTGATTCAAAGATATTTGTGGTGATTTTAAAAAAAATATTTAAAAAACCCATTTATTTTATTACTGTTAACCGTTCAGCTTTTTTTTTTAAAAAAATCTGTCATAAGAATTTTAAAAATAGTTATTTAGTGCTATTAAAAAAACCCTTTTTTAAAAAAGCTCTATAATGCCGTTTTTGAATATTCTTAGACCAAATGTTTATATAATTATTTTTTAATTATTTTTTTAAAAACCATTACAAAATATTTGTTGACTGAAATATTTTATAAAATGGTCCCAAATTTTTGGGGATTTATAAAAAAACATTAAAAAAATTTTTCCCCAAAAAAAATTGTTTTAAAAAATTTTTGGGAAAACTTTTTTTGGGGTTTTTTTAAAAAACACCAAAAAGCAAATTTGGGGGAAATAACTGCCACATAAGCAAAAAATCCGTCAATGCAAGAATGTTTAAAAATTTTACATTTAGCTTGTTCTTTTATTTTGTTATTTTAAAAACATATTATTTTTTAATATTTAAATTTGTCGTAGATCTTTGTAAGGCACAGAAACTTTCGTTTGTCCTCAAATACACATATGACGAAATAATAAAAACAACTGTCTTTTAATTAAGCAATATTCAGAGTTTAAAAGCGGCAAATACATAACAGTAAACAAAAAAAAAAAACAGCTAATTATTCGGGGACCCGTCCTTTTGCCCCACAGCTTAATTTAATGCGTTTTTTAAAAATTTCCCCTTTTGCTCTGTGCCCAGGGTTATCTTTTTGATTTTTGGGAAAAGACGAACCCCCCCTTGGGAAAAGGGGTACATACAACTTCCCCCAAAAAAAAAGGGAAAAGGCCCAAAGGGTAAAAAACAAAACCCCCCCTTTAAAAAAAAGAGATTTTTACAAAAAGGGGCCTTTAGGACCAAAAATTTTTTGGGCCCCCTTTTTTTAAAAAAAAAGGGGGCCCCTTCCCCAAAAAAAAAACCACTTAAAAGCCCCAAAACAGGGGGTTTTTTTTTTAAAAAGGGGGGCAAAAAACGCAAAAAAAGCGGGGAAATTTTTTGGGGAAAAAAGGGATATGTTTAAAAAAAAAGTAAAAAAAAATTTTTTTTTTCAAAAACCCCCAAAAAAAATTTTGGGAAAAACCAAAGTTTTAAAAAAAAATTTTGGGGGTTCCTGAAAAAAAAAAAAAATTAAAGGATAAAACTTTTTTGGGGTTTCCCCCAAAACAAAATTTAAAAAAGGCCCTTTAAAAACCCCAAAAAAAATTTTAAAAACCAATTTAAATTTTTTTAAAATTTTTAAAAGGGGCCCAAAACCAGTTCTTAAAAAATATAAAAAAGGCAAAAAAAACCCCCAAAAAAAACAAAAATTTAAAAAAATTTTAAAAAAATTTGGGTTTTTTTTGGAAAAGGAAATTTTTAAAAACCTTTCCCCCCTTTTTTTTCCCCAAAAAATGCCAACGACCCTTAAAAATTTCAAAAATGGGATAAATTTTTAATGTTTTTTCCAACCCAACCAAAACAAAATTTTTTGGGGGAAAAAAGAAAAAAAGGAAAATTTGGGGGAAAATTTTCCCAAAAACCCGGGGAAAATTAAAAAAAAAGGTGAGGATTTTTTTAAATTAAAAAAACTGGAAATTTTTAAACTTAAAAAACCCAAAATTTTTAAAAAATTTTTTTTAAATTTTTTAATTAAAAATTAAATTTTTTATTTTATAAATTTTTTTTTTAATTTTTAAAAAATTAAATTTTTAAAAAAATAAAAAAAATTTTTTTTATTAAAAATTTTAAAAAAAAATTTAAATTTTTTATTTTTTTAATTTTTTTTTATATTTAAAAAATATTTTTTTTTTTTTAATTTTTTAAAAATAAAAATTTAAATTTTTAAAATTTTTTAAAAAAATTTTTTAAAAAAATTTTTTTAAAAAAAAAAATTTTTTAAAATTTTTTTAAAAATATTTTATATATATATATATATATATATATATATATATATATATATATATATATATATATTACAAAAAAAGGGGAAAAAAATTTGGGGAAAAAAAAACAAATTAAAAAACAAAAACTTATATACAATCTTTTACTGATATCGCATTTTAACTATCTCTTTATTCAAATATTGATTATGTTGTGTATATTATTTTTAAGACCTACTATACTTTAATATTTTACAAATTTTTTTTGGTATCCATCACAATAGAAGTTATAAACTAAAATGATATACACCCTGACACGTGTCTCGTATAAAATATTTATTTTCTTTGCTCTACGACAAATATTCTAATTTTCCCAGTTTGCGAAGTTCAAAATGTGTATGCATAGCAAAAAGTATAAAAATAAAGTATTATTGTTCAAAAAAGTTTGGCTTATATGTTGAACGTTATCATATATTTAAAAGAAAATGCATATATTAAATATTTAAATTTAAAAATGAATAAATTAAATAAATAACTGAAAAATAAGGGTAACTTTCATACCAAGCAAGTTACATTGGATAATTCTATTGTATTTAGCCCGGGGTAAAAAAATTTATTTGCAACAAGTGGTTTTAAAAATTTTCCCCCGGGGGGCTTTGGGGGACGAGTCGAAGGCCAGTGCCGTAAATTAGCGAGTGGAAAATGCTTTTTCACATGTTGAATTATGTTTTTCAACCTTTTTTTTATAGCGAAACAAAAAAAAATTGAAAAAAAATTTTTTATTAATTTTATTTTTTAAACATAATATTTATTTAATTAACGTTTTAATTTATGAATCAACAATAAACTAGTAACTTAATAATTAACTTTTTTTTCTTATTTTTTTTAAAAAAAATAATTAAGAAATTTGGTGTCTGTATCGGTTTTAAAAAACAATTTTTATAAAACGACATTTGCAATAAAAGGCCCCCCGATGCGGGGGTAAATTCATTTTTTTTTAAATTTTAAACCTGGAAAGCCAACTTCCACAGACTGCGGGGTAATGTAAAGTCGCGAATCAAAGGCCTATTTCTACTATTTCAAAAGCAATTCAGAACAAATTACTTTTCTAAATTTTGGAAAAAAAAAGTTTTTCCCCCTTTTTGTGGGTTTTCCCCTTTAAAAAGAGAAATATTTTTTTTTAAAAAACTAGTAACCAGTAAAAAAAAAACTTCCCTTTTTTGTGCCAGTCGAAAAAAATTTTTTTTACCTGCGCGGAGCAGAAACTTTTTTTTTGCATACTTAAAAATTTTTGTTTGGTTTTTTGGTTTTTTTTTTTAAATTTGGACAGTCCACGAAGGCCGATCCCCAAGTACTAAAGCCGTGTCCACACCGAACGCAAAAAAGGAAATTTATTTATGTTGTTTTTTTTGGGGGTTTTTTGGGGGGGCCCCCCCCCCCCCAAAAAAGGGGAAAAATTTTTAAAAAAAAAATTTTTTAAAAATTTTTTTTTTCCCAAAAAAAGGGGGGGGGGGTTTTTAAAAAACCCCTTTTTTTTTTTTTTGGGGGAAAAAAAAATTTTTTTTTCCCCCCAAACCCCCAAAAAGGGGGGGTTTTTTTAAAAAAAAAATTTTCCCCCCCCCCGGGGGGAAAAAATTTTTTAAAAAAAATTTTTAAAAAAAAAATTTTTTTAAAAAAAAAGGCCCCTTTTTTTTTTTTAAAAAAATTTTTTTTTTTAAAAAAAAAAATTTTTTTTTTTAAAAAGGGGTTTTTAAAAAAAAAAAAAAAAAAATTTCGGGGAAAAAAAAATTAAAATTTTTTAAAAAAAAAAAAAAAAGGGGTTTTTTTTTTTAAAAAAAAGGGTTTCCAAAAAGGGGAAAAAAAAATTTTTTTTAAAAAAATTTTTTTTTTCCCCCCCCTTTTTTAAAAATTTTTTTTTTAAAAAAAATTTTTAAAAATTTTTTTTAAAAACCCCTTTTTAAAAAAAAAAAAAAAAACCAAAAATTTTTTTTTTCCCCTTTTTTCCCCCCCTTTTTAAAAAAAAAAAAAATTTTTTTTGTTTTTTTTTCCAAAAAAAAATTTTTTTTTAAAAAAATTTTTTTTTTTTTTTGGGGGGGTTTTTTTTTTTTTTTTTCCCCGGGCCTTTTAAAAACCCAAATTTTTTTTTAAAAAAAAATTTTTTTTTTTGGGGAATTTTTCTTTTTAAAATTTTTTAAAAAAAGGGGTAATTTTTTTTTTTTAAAAAAAAGGGTTTTTTAAAAAACCCAAAAATTTTTTTAAATTTTGAAATTTTCCCCCCCGGGGAAAAAATTTTTTCCCCTTTTTTTTTTTTTCCCCCCTTTTTTTTAAGGGTTTTTGGAAACCCCTTTCCCAAAAAAAAGGTTTTTTTGGGAAAAAGGGGGTTTTTTTGGGGCTGTTTTTTTTTTCCCCCAAAAACCCCTTTTTTTTTTTGGTTTTTTAAAAAAATTTTTTTTTTTGGGGAATTTTTAAAAAAAAAAATTTTTAAAATTTAAAAAAAATTTTTTTTTAAAAAAAACCCCCCCGGGGGGCCCGGGCCCCAAAAACCCCAATAAAAAAAAAGGGAAAAAAATTTTTTCCCCTTTTTTTGGGTTTAAAAAAAAAAGGGGGGGCCCCCAAAAAAAAAAAAAAAAAAATTTTAAAAGGGGGGAAAAAAAAAAACCTTTTAAAAATTTTCCAAAAAATTTTTTTTTTTTTGGAAAAATTTAAAACTTTTGTGGGGGGCCCTTTGGGGGAAAAAAAAGAGGGGTTTTTTAAAAAAAGTTAAAAAAAAAAAAAAACCCCTTTTTAAAAAAAAGGCCCTTTTGTTTGGGGGGGGCCCCCCCCAAAAATTTTTTTTTTTTAAAAAAAAAAAAAAAAAAAAAAGGGGAAAAAAAAAAAAAAGGGGAAAAAAAAAGGGGGGAAAAAAAAAATTTTTAAAAAAAGAAATTTTTTTTTGGGGAATTTTTAAAATTTTTTTTTCGAAATATTGAAACACACACTACACTGACGTAGATGGAACGTTTCTTGCTGCAGCAACACAATGACACTTTGACTAAGATGAGTTTTTTGGTGTGGACAGAATGTTTACGGTAATTTTGTTGTTGTTTCTGTTTCCTAAGCGGGTTACGGCAACCAGCAACAAGATGTTCCTCTGTGTTTCTTTGGTGTGGACATACCTTAACGTACCGTGGGTGTCTTAAGTGTGGTGAAAGGAAGTTTGTTCACACGGGACTTAAATATTTGGAGATTGGAAGGAAAAACTTCTGAGAGGTAGCAGGTTCCATAGTCTTGACACTCTAGGGATGAAGGAACGAAGAAAGCGGGAAGTTCGGGCCCCCTTTAATGAACTGTAAAAGGATGTATAAAAGTTGCACTACGTGTTGCTCTGTTGGGTGTTGCCAGAGAAGGAATTATACTGGCCAACTCCTCTGAGCAGCAGACGTAAAACTACGTATAGAAGAGCGTCAGATTCCCTACAGCTTGACGGTAGGCAAGAAGAGGAAGCCTTTCTGTGAAAGTTTGATCATTAATAAGACGAACGGCTCTTCTTTGAATGGAGTTCAGAATGCTAAGTGTTGTAGGGGACGCCATTCCCCAGACATGAGAACAATATTCTAAAGAGGGTCTGATTTGGGATACATATAGAGTGTACAGATTGGAAGAAGAGAAATAATTTCTGGCTCGGAAGAGGAATCCAAGTTTTTTTGAAGCTGCCAAGGCTATGGCTGTAATGTGTTTGTGCCAGTGGAGGTTATTCTCAAAATTAACGTCGACAAGATTAAACGACTCTTTGTTCTGCAGAACTTGGCCGCTCATATGTAAGGGATGAGCATTGGCAGACTTTTTTGCGACAGCGAACATGACTGTGTTTTCAAGGCATTAAACTAAACAAGATTTTTGGCGCCCCAATCCAAGATAAGTTTGACGTCTTGTGAAAGGGATATCTGCATCGACCTGCTCTTGTTTTCCAAATCAGAATTACATGATGGCTTAAAAAATTTAATACTAGAGTGGAGGGTACTATCGACAGCAAAACTATGAATAAGATTAATTGTGGAAGAAGGAGAGAAGATCGTTAATGTGTAGAAGAAACATCGTAGGTGCCAGCACTGAGCCCTGGGGCACCCCAGCATTAATTTGGTAGAAGCTGGAAGAATGATCCCCTACACTAACTGATACACGTCGATTAGAAAGGAAACTGGAAAGCCAAGAGCAAAGCTTAGGTGGAAGACGGTAAGAAAGAAGTTTGCTAAGAAGCCCATCATGCCAGACCTGATCGAAAGCTTTGGATATGTCAAGACCAAGGAACTGGGATTCACCAAGAAACTTAAGGGACTTGTTCCAGTTGTGTGAGACAAAGGAAAGAAGCTCAGCTGTTGATTTACTGTGACGAAATCCATACTGTCTATCATGTAAGATCTTATGTTTTTCCAGATACTTTAGGATTTGGGAATTAATTAATTTTTCCATTACTTTGCAAACAACAACAAGAAGAGAGTTTTGATCCGTTTTTGGGGACAGGTTGCACACGTGCAGCTTTCCAACTCTCCGGGAAAATGCCCGTGTCGTAAGAGATTCGAATGCGGCGAGTTAGGATGGGTGCAAGCTCGGGAGCACATTTTTTAAGACGATTGCTGGCATGCCATCTAGCCCATACGATTTTTTAGTATTCAGAGAAGAAAGAATATGCTTGATCTGTTTGACTTTAAAAATTATATAGGACATTTTATGAGAAACAGGGACAACTGTTTGAAGGGGAAGATTAATCAGGATCAAGCGTAGAATTGGCAGCAAATTGTTTGGCAAATAGTTTGCTTTTCCTTTGGAGATAGAGACAATTCCATCTTCAGAGATTAGGGGTGGAAAAGAATTTGTGCAAAAGTTTTGACTAATATTTTTGGCAAAGGACCAGAAAGCTTTACTGCCATTTGAGCAAGAGAGAACTTTATCTTTTATCTGATTGTTAAAACGGTCTTTTCCTTCTAAAATGGTTGCTTACAATAAAACCAGCTATATTTTCGCACAAAAGGTAACTATGATAATTGTTAAATTATTAAGATGCCTATTACTATCTTTATCTTAACGGTACATCATAGTTATTATGACTGTTAATGACAAAGAGTTTTGTCGAGTTTTTTACGCATACAAAAGAAGATTGAAGAGTCTAGAATTCACTAAAAAGGTTAAAGGTTAAAGGTATTTTAATGTAGCTAGCTAGGGAGCCGTGGCAGTAATTTTTATATTATTTTATCTTCTTACAGAGGTTGATAATATTAGAGTACTAAGTAAAATAATCATTTTAAAGAATTTTTGCCATTTATTAAGTGCTGCAATATAAAATAGGAGCTTGCAAAAAGTGTTAATAAACGATATTACGCTTTTACCGATAGTCTTAATAAATTGTATTAAATAAGTTTCTCCTGTTGTGTTTTAGAGTAATTATTTTTTTATTTATTATGATATATAAAAAAATAAATTACTTTATTGGAGACAGATTAGAATAATAATTGAAATTCTATTATAAGAGATAAAAAAATATTTCTGCCACTATGATGATGTTGCATTAAAAATTTGTATTATTAAAAAAATTCTAGCATCGTTTCTGCCTTTGTGTCAATATTTTTATTAGTAATGAGAAGCATAAATATGAAAAAGGCAGAAAAAATCGTTACTGTCTTTTCGAAGGCAGAAGTATTTTACTACCTGAGGACAGCTGCAAGGGAGTACAAATATACACTCACTAATATTATTTGTGTATATTATATTTGTTTTCATGGAAAAAAAAATTAGAAAGAAAAGGTGTTTAAAAACCGGGAATAATCGTTACAGAGAGAAAAAGAGAAATATAGATGCTTCAAAACACGTTAGACGCTCCAATCAACGTAGCGCGTGTTAATACAGTACAGTATGCGATTAGACGCGCGTGTCAGTGTTTGAAAATTTAAATGGCTTCTTTTTTTTTTTCGTAAAAATCCAAAGAATTAAAGTGTGACATTTGCAGTACCAGATAATATGAACGTATTATTGTATTTAACACAGAAATATTAACAACAGAACACTAACAACAGAATTCTGGATAAAAGTGACGAAAAAAGCAAAGACTAGTTCATGTTATAAATATATATTGTATTAATAAGTGTTACTATAACTAATAAAAAGTATAAATAAAAATGACATTAAATGACAATATATTTTTTTAAATAATACATAAAAAAATAAAACAAAAAATATATATTTATGTCTTATTTGTTTTTTTATATTACATCTAAAATCAGAGTTGTAGATGTCT